>NDXB01015700.1:0-15114 GCA_002631895.1 Agapornis roseicollis | reverse complement strand
GAGAAGAGAAGAGAAGAGAAGAGAAGAGAAGAGAAGAGAAGAGAAGAGAAGAGAAGAGGATGGGAGAGAGGGAGGGAGGGATGAAAGAAGGAAAGGAAGGNAAGAGAAGAGAAGAGAAGAGAAGAGAAGAGAAGAGAAGAGAAGAGGATGGGAGAGAGGGAGGGAGGGAAGAAAGAAGGAAAGGAAGGAAGGAAGGAAGGAAGGAAGGAAGGAAGGAAGGAAGGAAGGAAGGAAGGAAGGAAGGAGTCCTTCCATACTGTCGCTACTGCTTTTCTTATCTGTTTGCTGCAAAAACTTTGCTAACTGTTCTCCTAATGCATAAGAAAACACATCTGAAAGACACCTCTTAGACTCCAAAGCCTCTTTGCACAGATAACCAGGCAGCCTTGTCATGTAATTCTTGCCATAAGCATATGATCTGTCTTTCTCATATGGGTATTTTTAGTTTGTTGATATTCAGTTTCACTGATTGTCTCTTCATTACCTCCTGCTAGGAAAAGAAGAAGAGAAACCCCACAGGTAGTGCAGGTAGTATCTGTATCTTATTTTCATGAATATATTATTAAGTTTATTCATACAGGAAAAAAAAAAAAAAGTGAAAAAGAATTTTGGATTTTGGGATGTATTTATTGCCTATTGGAAAAAAAGGCAGCAAAAGCCCCACAGAAAGCCAAACTCTACTTTTAGGTAAGATTTCACACTTCAAAATTTTTGTTATCCTGTTTAATGTATGTATACAGAAGAAATTCTCATTTCTACAAGATGCCACCCTTATTAGGCTTTGCCTAATGCCAATTCTATGTGTACTATAGTCCACTTATTTTTGGTGACATTCACTATACATATGCTGATTCTTAACTCTATTTTCTTTTCCTTCCCATCTTAATTGCATTCTTTTGCTCCTTATTAACACAGCAATTTCCACTGACAGACATTCACCAATATAATGTAAAACATGAAATTGTTGGAGTTAGAAAGTTGTTTGTCTTACCAGACATGAATATTTCACTGGATTATTTTTTTTTCACTACCTCAGCTGTTTCTTTTTGGTTTGTTTTGGTTTATGTTTGTTGTGGTGTTTGAACCTATTCTTACTCTTTTTTAAAAAGAATTTTGCAGTAGAAATTGCTTTAGCATATTATTTTTCTGTTCTTTTTGCTATATATTTTACTTTGAAACACCTTTAAGTGTCCTTTTATTCACTCTTTAGTTAGTGGGATAATACACAACAGTTTATCACTAAAAATAGTCATCTGTAACACAATTTTTTTTCTTTGCAAAGCCTAAAGGAATTTCCTTTTAAACATCTGGCTGAAAATGTTTCTTAAGCCATAGAAATGTAATGACTAGTTCAGTGTGAAAAAGACACATCCATTTCATATCTTCCTGAATCCAGTCTTTCTGAGAACCAGATTTCTTTGAGGCAATAAAAATGAACACTTGGACTGCAGAGTTGTGTTTTCAAATACATAATTCACTTAACTAAGATGAAAGGGCATTTGTCATTCATGAATTGAAATTACAAGTAGTTCTGTTACTTATTGAGAGAGCAATTTTAGTGACGTGTTTGAAAGTATGGTAAAATATTCACACTACATTAAATAATGCATACTGGGAAATGTACTACTGTAAAACATACACAAGAAAATAGGTTTCATTAATATGTTGCTTACAAGATGTTTTAAGGGCTTATTTAGAGAGTAACTTGGAAACTTATCTGGCATTTAAGAAATAATCTGAAAAGTTCTTAATCTAAATCTATCTAGTTGCTTCTCTTAGTTGAAGATTGCAAAGTTTCAAAATCACATTATTTAAAGAACCTTTTTTAACTTTTATAGTTTGCTGCAGTAGCTGTTTAAAAAATTGAGTTCCCTATTTAGTTACAACATAAACTTACATAACCTCTTGAAGATTATTGTGAATTGTCTTTGAAATTCCATTTTTCATGGCTGTTCTTAAAAAAGGGACTGTTCTCTTCAAGAAAAAAGGGAAACAGAGACTAAAATCAGAGCCTGAGAATGGGATGGAAACTTAGCTAACTTCCCCTGTAAATCCATTATTTAAAGTACTTCAGGAAGGCAGGTTGAAAGCTGTAAGAGACAGAGAAGTGGTATGAGCAGAAGTATCCTGTAAAACAGGAGCCTAGAGGACTATAAACACTAGAAATAGAGAAGGTGCTGAAAGAAATTAGTAAGAACGTCAGATCAAGTTTTTATTATTCTTCTGGAAGTGCAGTTATATGATGTGAAGAAAATTAATAACAGTTTTATTCTGCAGCATGAAATACAGATTTCTGAAAGCAGCGAAGCAAACTGAATGCAATATTATTAATTCTTGATTTACTGCACAGAAATGTGAGACACTGCAGGACAGATTTAAAACTTCAGAGACTCATTAGATCTTCACCTGAACCTCTGATGTGCTTATTTTTACAGTACCACTGTTTTACATCTAAGGAATAAAACAATATCTTTTTTTGTTTGCGCTAGTTATACCAGTAGCTTTAAACCATATGGGAAGCATAAGCACTTGAAACTGTTTCATTGATTCTATGTTTAACACATTTCAACTATTTTCTAATTTTACTACCAGTAAAAACATTAAAAGTCAAGCACTAAAATTTAGGAAATGCCAGAATTAAGATTGGTCATGCAGACTTTATTTATTAACTCTTGTGAGCATACATTAGGGTAGAATCTTTAATTTGTATGATATGATCTTTAGTTTTTCCACAACAGCTGCCTCAGGGCATATTAAATGACTGGTTATACCTTAGACATTTTTTCAACCTTTCTCTTTCCTCTCGTCGTTCAAAATGTAGCTGCAGAGTTTATTTATCACATGCAATCTGAACTCTGCAATAAAAACATGATATCTTTCCTGATTTGCATTACCTGAATAGCTGGTACTTAATAATCAATTTGTCTTCACCATCTTTTTCTAGACTTACTTTCCATGGTGCATTCACCTCATTTCTTCCCTTACCTTTTTGTCCTCCCCAGTCATCTCTGCCATGCCCTTTTTTCTTTTCATTGCATGTTTGCTCCGATTCTTCCCAATACTTGCTCCCTTCTGCTCTGGCTTTCTCCTTCCTTACACATGGGACAATCACTTGCTACCTCTCCTTCAGTCCTTACTCCCAGAGTAAGGCTGTTTTCTTTTTTTCCAAGCTGCATAGCTCTTGTTTGTTTACCGCTCTCCTCCATTTGACTTGACAGACANGATTTGCATTACCTGAATAGCTGGCACTTAATAATCAATTTGTCTTCACCATCTTTTTCTAGACTTACTTTCCATGGTGCATTCACCTCATTTCTTCCCTTACCTTTTTGTCCTCCCCAGTCATCTCTGCCATGCCCTTTTTTCTTTTCATTGCATGTTTGCTCCGATTCTTCCCAATACTTGCTCCCTTCTGCTCTGGCTTTCTCCTTCCTTACACATGGGACAATCACTTGCTACCTCTCCTTCAGTCCTTACTCCCAGAGTAAGGCTGTTTTCTTTTTTTCCAAGCTGCATAGCTCTTGTTTGTTTACCGCTCTCCTCCATTTGACAGACACACTATCAATGGCAGCACAGTAGGTCTCCTGGCTGTCTTCATATATGTTATATTTTATCATGGCATCTGAAAAACAGATTCATATTTGTAAGCAAAGACCTTGGTAAATTCTGCAATGTAAAGCAGGCACCATTTTCAGAGAATTTCATTGACAAACTTGAACAGACCTCTACAGTTTTTTGAAACATGCATAAAGCAATTTTACAAAGTGAGAAAATCAGGAAAAATTGAGGACAGCAAAAGATATAATCTGCTGGGTGATGGCAGGTGTTCCCAAATTAGCATTAGTAGAAACACATACTCTGAGTAGTCCCGTATCTCAAGATACAGTTGTAGCTAACTGCCTTACACAGCTCTAGTCCTTTCAGGCTCAGACTCCTTCCAGATATGCCTCCAGTCTCTGCCAAATTTAAAGCTATTGCTGCAAAGCAGGAAACTAGGATTTGTCAGCTAGGTAGCAATGCTTTGTAAACAGTGTATCAATCCTTCAATCTCTTCTTTAGAAAAAATGCACAGGTTTGGAAGGCTGCATTTCACATAACTAAATATAGAAGCTTTCAGGAAATGAGGTTAAATTTTGGTGAGTTTATGTTGAACAAAAAACAAAGTTTAACACTGAAAGTGTTACAGAACTTAAAGCATAGGTGTTATTTCTAAGTCTTCATCTCGTTCAAGTTAGAGGATGATTACATGTGTAGAATTATATTAGTTATATAAGCTCATTATAATATATTCCTGTCAACCATGAATTTTAAGCATTTTATGCAGTGGTTATCTATAGTAAGAATTGTGCTGAAACTGAATTTAATAAAAAGACCAGGATTGGGGAGAAAGTAAGCGTGAAAAAAAGAGAAAGAGATAAAAGAAAATAGGTATTTAGGAATGCCTATATAAATGTAGTGGTTTGTTAGTATATCTGATCTTTCTTAGGTCTTACACTGTTACCTAAGCATCTACGTTTGACCACTGATAGGAACAGCATACAGATCAAGACCAACCTCGAGTCTGACCCAGTCTCAGATCTTTTCATCTTATGCAGAAAGGGGAACTGCATACCATTACTCAGTTTCACCAGGGAGTGTTTCCTCAAATAAAAGTTTAGAAGCAAAGTTAAGCTTTGCAAACAGCCCAAAATGAATTTAATAGCCTTTGTTTTGCAACACCAACACTGATATTGCATATGCAGTATCTGAGTTGCATTCTTACAAGCCAATGCATTTCAGTTGTATACTGTTGGATTGTAGGGAACTAAAAAGTTGAAAGGGAGGTGACCGTATATTGCTTCCAGCAACATCATTTTCTCTCAGTGCTAACTAGTGATAATTTAAGAGTTTCCGTCTTACTCAAAGCTTCAAGAAAGAGTAAGAGTTTATTGCTGGAAATTGTGAACTGTCAACTAGATGCTTTGTTTTCTAGATGATATTTTCATCTTCTTCCTGTCTTGTTTTACCACAATAATTTTGAAATATGTTTCTTAGATTATCAATATTTACATAGAATAGGTGACCTAGCAATCCAATAGAACACAATTATAGAAATGTATAAAACAAACATACTGTAACAGGAAGATGATGATAGAACAAGAATGTAAGAAAAGAAAGAAATCAGAAGGTCAGTGTTAGCCACAATATCCAACCTGGAAAATTAATCATCTTAGAAGTTTCAGTCCTTCTTTGCAATTCCTAGAGAAGCAATGTGAGAAGGATTTATAGAAGTTTCAAATCTGATAGAGATTTCATTAATATAGAAATAGCCAAAGATTCATAAATAATACATTTAAATTAACAGCATGAAACCTTTAAAAGTGCTTTACTGACTGATGAAAAAAGCAAATACAAGCACTATAAATGGCTTTTTATGGGACAGTATGTTAGCTGAAAGGGGTCATGCAGAGTAGTAACTCCCTATCTAGGACAGTCTCCTGCATCAGAAAAGACCCTTTTTTATTTTATGTCTTTGGCCAGTATGAACAGAAAAAACCTTCCACAAACAGTTGTCTGAAACTGCCTCTGCAGAAAGTTTCTGATTTGATCAATCATCATTTCAGAGCTACTTGTATAATCAATCAGTGTTAGCCACAACTTGCTGGTAAAGGAGACCAACTCCTTCACACACACACACACACACACACAAACACAAACAGTCACAGGATCCAATTTGCTTTTCATTAGGACCTTTGTTCTATTCTTCAGAATAATAAAATACTGGAATTGTGTGTGTGTGTGTGTTAGATATTTTCCTAGACTTTTTTCTTTTAAACAAAAGTGTCCAAACTTTTTCCCTGCTTCTGGTAATATTATATTTTACAGACCACTTGCCTGGAAAGCAGGACTTTTTTGGTCAAATCTTCAGTCCTTTCCAGTCTTAAATATAGTTGACAGAGGTTTTTTTTTTACTTCCTGGCTCCAATTTCTTTTATAGAAGCAGATTGCTACCTTGCAATGGCAATATCAAGAAGAAATAGATTTACTGTACATAAACACTGTGCAGTTTAAGAGTTCTCCACTGTATTTGCTAACCCTTTAGCAGAATTCTAATAAAAATTCCATGCTTTGCCCCATTCCAGTCTTGTGTTAATTAATTCTGAACAGAACAACTGACACAGAGATCAGAAGAGAATATTATGTTACAAAGTAAGCAACTCTTATAACTTTGTAATGATAAAACATGAACACCATTTCAACCAAGACAGATCTATCAAAGTCACCTTGCCCAACATGAACAGCAGAAATAAAATATGAACCTCCAAACTTTAAAATACAAAGTATCATTGTAAAATAACACCCTCCATGTAAGTTTTAATACTTATATACTTCCATCACACTCCTACCAGTCTCATTCTGGTGCCAGTAAGTGATGTCCAGAACCTAGAGAGGGATCACAGGTTATCAATGCAGCACCTGATAAGCAGCACAAAGTACTTCCAACCACTCAAGCCTACAAGCGAGCATCATCAGAGGCTCAACTGAAATGCTTCTATGCCATTGCACATAGCATAGGGAACAAGCAAGAGGAGTTACAGGTGTGCTCACACATGTAGGACTATGACCTCACTGGCATCACGGAGACACGGTGAGATGTATCCTACAACTGGAGTGTTGGAATGGAAGGATACAGGCTTTTTAGGAAAGACAGGCTGAGGAGATGAGGAGGGGGTGTTACTATCTACACCAATGACCAGCTGGATTGAACAGAGCTCTGCATGGGGACAGATGAGGCTAACAGAGACTTTATGGATCATGGTAAAAGGGAGGGTAGGGACATGATATTGGGGATCTGCTACAGGTCATCTGACAAGGAAGACCAAGCGGATGAGGCCCTCTATAGACAGATAGGTGCAGCCTCATGTTCACAAACCCTGGTCCTCATGGGGGACTTCAACCACCCTGATATCTGGCTGGAGGGACAACAGAACATGGCATAAGCAATCCAGAAAGTTCCTGGAATGTGTTGACGATAACTTCCCTCTCCAAGCAGCAGAGAAACCAATAAGAAGATGGGCTATGATGGACCTTGTTTTCACCAACAGGGAGAGGATGGTGAGGAATGTGAAGCTGGAGGGCAGCCGTGGCTGCAGGGACCACAAAATCATGGAGTTTGAGATCCTCAGGGCAATGAGGAAGGTGCACACCAAGCTCTCTATGCTGGACCTCAGGAGAGTGGACTTTGGCTTTTTAAGGGAATCTGATTAGAGGAGTGCCATGAAATAAAGCCCTGGAAGGAAGAAGCACTGAGGAAGGCTGGTCATTATTCAAGGATCACCTCCAAATTCAGGGCAAATGCATCCTGAAAAACAGGAAGTGAGACAGGAACATCAGGAGGCCTGTGTAGATGAACAAAGAGTTCCTGGAGAAACTCCAGCATAAAAAGGAGGCCTATAGAGGGTGGAAGCAAGGACAGGTAGGTTGGGAGGAATATAGAGAAATAGTTAGATCAGCCAGGGATCAGGTTAGGAAAGCTAAAGCCCTGACAGAACTTAATCTGTACAAGCTACATTGACCAAGGACATTAAGGACAACTAGAAAACTTATATAAAGGGAAAAGGAGAATAATTGTGGGCCCCTCTGGAAAGAAACAGAGACCTAGTCACCCAGGACATGGAGAAGGACAAGGTACTCAACAACTTGTTCGCATCCATCTTCACTGGCTCCAGCCACACCACCCAAGTCACACAAGGCAAGAGAAGGAACTGGGAGAAGGAACTGGGAGAATGAAGGACCACCTGATGTAGAACAGCAGGCTTGAGATCATCTGAGGAACCTGAAAGTACACAAGTCCATAGGACCTAACGAGATGCATTCGTGGGTTCTGAGGGAACTGGCAGATGTACTTGTCAAGCCACTATCCATCATATTCAGGAAGCTGTGGCAGTCTGGTGAAATTCATGATGACTAGAAAAATAGGAAATACAATCCCCATTTTTAAAAAGGAAACAAGGAAGACCAATTGAACTACAGGCCAGTCAGTTTCACCTCGGCACCTGGCAAGATAATGGAGCAAGATCCTCCTGGAAACTATGTTAAGGAACATGGACAATAAGGGTGTGATTGCTGACAGCCAACATGACTTCACTAGGGGCAAGTCATGTCAAAACGATTTGGTGATCTTCTGTGTTGGGGCCACAGATTGGTGGATAAAGAAAGATCAAATGATGTCATCTACTTGGACTTATACGAGAAATGTGACACTGTCCCTCATGGTATCCTTGTCTCTAAATTGGAGAGGCATGGATTTGACAGGTGGACCACTCAGTGGCTAAACAATTGGCTGTATGACCGCATGCAGAGAGTTGTGGTCAGCAGCTCCATGTCCAAGTAGAGATCAGTGGCTAGTGGTGTTCCTCAGGGTCAGTACTGGGACCAGCACTGTTCAGTGTCTTTGCTGGCAACATGAACAGTGAGATAGAGGGCACTCTCAGCAAGTTTGATGACCACACCAAGTTGTGTGGTGTGGTCAATATGCAGGAGGGGAAGATGCCATCCAGAATGAACACAACATGCTTGAAAGGTGTTTTTCTCATGAAGTTTTTTAACTATTATCTATTTTTTTTTATTTTCCCCAAGTATCAGTCTTATAAACTCTAGAGTCAAATCAACGATTTTTTTTCCTTCAGTCCTTCCTTCTCTGGTTTTATCACTATTAACAGTTCCTGCAAGCTAAATAAGACCCGAAACACATCCATTTTGGAAGACAGCCACAAGGGGATATTGCTTTCAATAAGGAGTAATTTTTGCTTTATTTCAGTATTAGGATACAGTACGGTATAAATTCCCGTTTTTAAAGTAGAGTTCATTTGAGGATTTTAGGGTTAGATTTTGACACATTATATTACATTAAACAATTTGGCCAACCTAGCAAGTTGTCAGATGAGTGAACACAATAAATTCTCTCAGTAATTTGCTCATGAAGATTTATCAATTTTAGCATAAAGTTTGAAAGCATCTGTATAATAGTTTTACTCCAGTTCTGTGTTTTTTTTAACTTCGTCTTATTTTAGAACTAGTATTAAAATTTCAATTGCTTTGCAATTAATATTCTAATCTCGTGATACAGAGTATTTTAAATCTAAGTTGCTTTCATTTATGTGAGGTTTTTTTTAATTCCTGAAGAAGTTCATTTCCCTTGCTTTAACATTGAAAAGCATTTCTTTCTTCTGGATTGTTCACTTTTCCAGTTATCACACTTCCAGGAGACTTAGAAGTATCATCCCTCCCCAACACAAATCACTAACAGCTATCAGCATTATACCAAGCTGAAAATGTGAGAAACAAAAATTTTACTGTAAAATATGGAAAACAATATTTCATCTTTTTACCTCTTATATGTTTCATATCCAAACAAAAGTTGTGAAAGACTCTGCTTATCAAATCTATTGTATCCTTATGCAGTTGTGTTTGTGAAACAGTCTAGACTAAATATATCCCATTGCAAAATAATTTGTCTGGAATTGCAAAACACTTTTTTTCTCTCCCACTGAATAGTGGAAGAAAAGTTTAATAATTGAGTCTCTGTTGCTGTTACTATTGTCATTATTATTGTTATTATCGTTATTATCATTAGCATCATTATCATTACCATCATTATCATTATTACCATTACAACTTCTATTATTTAAGCCTATAGCGGCTCACTAAAATATTGAAATTTACAGGCAAGCAAGCAAGCCACTGTTGCACATTTATAAATAGCTTGTGTCCATCTGGCCTACAGAAGGAATCTGATTTTTTACCTCTGTTCTGCTGTTGATAGGAGAAGCCAGGAGTCTAGGTTCTTCAGAAGTAGCAGTATGTCAAGTATTGGCCAGTATGTCATCTGTTGACTAAGGTTTAAACTTTCAGAAGACTTAAGTTCATGTTCATGCTTCCAGTAGGACAGTTTTAGTAGGCTTATCAAGGTGTATTTGTACTTATAAGAGGTACACTGGCATTTATGGAAGTATCTCAAACTAAAACTGCAACATACAGTTGCAGTAATTTCTGTGGCCAGTTGCATTTTAAGTGTACTCCTTCTGGGTCAAGCAGCTAGTTTAATTATTCAGCTGTTAACCTTTATAGCAGACACAAACAGACTTCAAAGTACATTTTTTTGTCAGTTTTATGGTGTCTGTTCAAATATATGATAATTTGTTCTTTTGTCTTGCTCTGTTCTTCCAGACTTGAGGTCATAAACCGAGTCTCACTGAAATGATTCCCAGAAATAGAAAAGAGTTGTCTTTATGCCATTATCTAACAAATGCATTCATTTAACCTATGTACTATTCCTGCTTTCAGCTAGTTTAAATTAGCATGACTACCTGACTGCATCATGTGATTTATTCACTCTTTTTGTCTGATCTTCACTACAGTAAGCTACAGGGAACATTAGGTCCTGCTTAAACAAAAACCAACTTTTTCTCCCACCTATCTTTCAAACTTGGCATCTTCCTGAAGCTACAGAGGGTTTGTGAGGCTCTACCTATTGAATTCAACTGCTGATAACAGAAATAGAGTTATTCCTCAATTTGTTGCAAAAATGTCTATGTACCTGCTGAGGAAAACCTAAGGAACACTGCTTAAAGAAACAGGGACTTTGGTGCTGTCACTGTTATTTCTGGACTGATCCTTTCCAAGCTACCTACCTGCTGAAGCAATAGGTGAGAGAAAGAGATTAGGGTCTCAAAGTAGAGACTGTTGCACTGTGGGAAAAGATTATGGATCAATTTCTCCTCACAGAAAAACTGTCAGACTTCTCCCAGAGATGTTTTAAAGGATCAACAGGAGAATAGGGAACAGTAACTTTAAAACAGTAATTTTGAAAAGCTTCTTCCAGATTACACCAAATGGCAAGATGTGAAGCAGGTCTTTCAAGATCTACATCTGGCACAACCAGAGCAGCCTCCCAGTCAGAAACAGAGAATGTCAGCAAACCTGCTTCAACTCATCAGATTTTAAGTTGGAGTACATACGTTGCTCTTCAGTCTCCCAGGATTAAGAAAGAAAGCTCATGGCAGATAGGCAGGAATAAGCTGAGAATGCAGGAAAAGTAGATGTGATTTCAGGGCAGGCAACATTTTAATGACTTCAGATGTTTGGACATAACACGTGCTGAGGTAGAAACAGGAGTTGGTTCCCACAGTAGTGGGACAGTCTTCAAGAAGGAAATGTTGTGGGGTGAAAAATGAAGAGAGAACTGTCTATGATGGATGACAGCTTGGGTGACTACACTAATTTCTGCATAAGAGATGTTGATTTGAACAATAAGCACAAGTACTGTTTGAACAGCACTTTCAGAAATTAATTCCTTTCTTAGATATAAAATTACTATATTAAGGAAGACAGTATTAACATAAGAAACAAAATGCTTGATTTGGGATTGGAAGTGTTTTGGGGTTGGAAACAGCAATTGAAAACAAAAGACAAAAAAGTAACAAAAAATTTAAAAAAATTAAATTAACACAAAAGTTGCTTTGCACAAATTGAGAAGTGAAGGAAAGCCTATTACTAAATAACTAAAAGAAAAAAATATATTCAGAAAACACAGCTATATGGCACAAAATACAAGAGACAAGGATTAATCACAGCCTTTGTTAATGATGTGTAAGACAATATTCACCAACATCAGCTACACTCTGCAGTCTCCAATGTAACTAATATTGAGAAGAAACTGTTATCTGAAGGGAAATGCAGTTGTTTGTTTTTATTCCTACTGAGCAGCACTATTAAGTCATAGAATGAAGATAAAAACCCTCCAAGAAACCAGGAATGGCAGGAACCTTAGAATAAATTATCATCCTAAAATCAACTGAGGTAATACATATTTGGATGTAAAATAAAGCACACAAGGACATAAGGTGTAAAATAGAAAACCACAAACTTACTTCCTTATAATGCAAAGGTTTGGCTGGTAGTACTGCTGTGATAAATACCTCTTCTGTGATGACTCTGGAGCTGGTTAAATGTGGAGGCTCGGGCACATGAAGCAGGGAGATGGGGAGCAACCAGGCTATGAATGAAGGCTGCAGAGTTTAAGACTCTTTTTCTTCCCCCTCAAGTCATCTATTTTTATTTTTCATTTTCTTGTCTAGTAAATGAAAGTGAAGAGAAAGTGAAGACAGCTTGTTTAGTACATCAAAGCATGATCTGTCTGTGTTTTAATAATTACAGTATCTTGTAAAATAACTTTACAGGCAATTCTCTGGTATCAGATTCTGCCTTCAGATGTGCCTCTTACAACTTTGTTGATCTCCTTCAAACAGAGCCTGCACGAGGGCTAATATAAAAGGGAAATATAACCCCCATATTCAAGAAGGGGAAAATGGATGACCTGGGGAATTACAGATCACTCAGTCTCACCTCTGTGCCTGGCAAAATCTTGGAGCAGATTCTCCTGGAAAACATGCTAAAGCACATGAAAAACAACAAGGTGGTTGGTGGCAGCCAGTATGGCTTCACTAGGAGGAAATCCTGCCTGAACAATTTGGTGGCCTTCTGCAATGGGGCTATGGAACTGATGGGACAGGGGTAGAGCAGTTGACATCGTCTACCTGGACTTGTGCAAAGCATTCAACACTGTCCCACACAACATCCTTGTCTCTAAATTGGAGAGACATCAATTTGATAGATGGACCACTCGGTGGATAAAGAACTGGTTGTATGGCCGCATGCAACCTCATGAAGTCTAACCATGCCAAGTGCAAGGTCCTCCACCTGGGTGGGAGCAATCCCAGGCACAGCTACAGGTTTGGCAAAGAGGAGATTCAGAGCAGCCCTGCGGAGGAGGACTTGGGGGTGTTGGTTAATGAGAAAATGAACATGAGCTGAGAGTGTGCTCTTGCAGCCCAGAAAGCCAACCGTATCCTGGGCTGCATCAAAAGAAGAGTGACCAGCAGGTTGAACGTGGTGATCCTGCCCCTCTACTCTGCTCTCGTGAGACCTCACCTGGAGTATTGTGTGCAGTTCTGGTGTCCTCAACATAAAAAGGACATGGAGCTGTTGGAATAAGTCCAGAGGAGGGTCATGAGAATGATCAGGGGATTGGAGCATCTCCTATATGAAGACAGGCTGAGAAAGCTGGGACTGTTTAGCCTGGAAAAGAAGGCAGTGTGGAGACCTCCTATCAGCCTTCCAGTATCTGAAGGGGGCCTATAGGGGTGCTGGTGATGGACTCTTTATTAAGGACTGTAGTGACAGGACAAGGGGAGGTTTAGGTTGGATATAAGGAAGAAAACTTAAACAGGGGAGGTTTAGATTGGATCTAAGGAAGAAATTCTTTCCTGTTAGGGTGGTGAGCACTGGAATGGGTTGCCCAGGGAGGTTGTAAATGCTCCATTCCTGGCAGTGTTCAAGGCCAGGTTGAATGAAGCCTTGGGTGTCGTGGTTTATTGTGAGGTGTCCCTGCTTATGGCAGGGGGATTGGAACTAGATGATCATAATGTCCTTTCCAACCCTAACTATTCTAACTACTCTAAGAGCTCCACACTGAAGCAATGCCTCTCAGGTACTTCAACAAGGAATGTTAATGACTTCAGAGGTCAAACCTGTAACATGTTCTAAGTCTGCATTAAATGTGAAATTCTGAATAAGTCGTTGATTCTGACTTCAAAGAGGGTTTTGCAGACTAAAGACCATATTTCATCTACTCTGCAAGAAGTTCTGTAATTGCAGACAACAGCAGAGTTCACAAGACATGAATTGCAGTGACCAGTGGCAATGTATTTTTGCAGTCAAACATAAAGTGCTGATGCTCCTATATGCTAGCACCATGTCTTTTTAAGAACACTCTCTACAAATCCAAAGTTACAGAAAGAATTTGTTTGTATTAGGACATAATTTGCTACTTAGGTAAGGAAAACCAAGGAATTTACTCATTGAATTATGTTAGCAAAGATTGGCTCCAAAACATTATTCTATAAATGCTGAAAAAAAAATAATTCTGCAATAAAAGACAAAACAAATATAATAAATATTTTATTTGAAAGTATTCTATTTGATGTTGCAGTATTTCGGAAATATAGTTAAAGGGTAGGATTTTGATTTTGCATTTTTATCAATGTGCAATCTAAGTATTTATGGAAAAGTGGGATTTCTGCATCATGTGCTTGTAAATGTGAAAATCCTAATGCATTTACATCCTTCAAAATAAAAAAAAATATATAGGCAACATTTCTGTAAGGCTAGATAATTTCATTGACATATGCCATGCAAGAAGCGGTTTACATTACTCAGAGCTGAACAGCAGTGCAAGGACTGTATAGATTTTAAGAAACATCAGAAACATCAATCAGTATCATTTCTTTTAAATCTGTTCATAAGAAAAAAAGAACTAAAATATGTCGCTTTAGCACTAACAGCAGATGTTATAAAGCACATTCAAAACACTTTGAGAAAAAAGAAAGTAGACAAAAAACCACGTAACTAAACCCACAAAACAGTTATCTGCTTCAGTATTTCTCCACCTGTCAGAGAATATTTTTACAAGCAAAACACAGAAAAATTAGAACATTATCTTTATATACTTAATGAGATATAACTTGGGCTTCTTAGAAAAGTATGAAGCCATTTTCTTCTTTCTTGTATACTTTTGATCCGGACAATAGAAATTATATCACTACAGTCAGAAAGAAGGCTTGTGGAACTATTAAGTATACAGTATATTGTATTTTCCCACTGAAATAGTCCCCTGTCATTTTTACATCCTAGAGGAACGATCCTTTTCTTTGTCTTTTTAGTATCACCATGAAATGGTGACAGAATAGTAATAATAACAGCTAATAGCAATAATTACAACCAATAGTAATCTTTTGAACTGACATTGCTGTTCCTCTGAGTTTTTCGCAAGGAAGCACTGGATTTGACAAGCTTCCTTAAACTTTCTGTTTTCCTTTTTATATTCTTACAATTACTTAGCTTCCTATATTTGAATTTCTATCTAATATGTGCAGAAAAAGTATACGTATAAATGCTTGTCGTGGTTTAAACCCAACCAATCATGCAGCTCATTCACTCACTCAACCCCCTTTCTTGCCCTCCCCTGCTTCCAGAGAGATGGGCGGAGAATCAAAAGAATGCAACTTCCACAGG
>NDXB01015699.1:0-11019 GCA_002631895.1 Agapornis roseicollis | reverse complement strand
TTTTTATTTATTCCTAAAAGGGATTTTTTTTTTTTTTTTTTTTTTTTTTTAACATGTATGAGCTATATAATGCATCATCCCAAATTTTAATCATGCATTCTTTTTCTGACTGTCTTCTATCTGTCAATTAGTGTCAGTTTAAGTAATTTTGGCTTAACTAGCTTTCTTGAGTTATTTGGTAAATACAGTAATGTATCAGTCATTTCTTCATCTGTAGTAGCTGTCACAGGGACTGTTGCATTTTGAACTTACTTGTACAATAAAAGTTAACTGAAATATTAGGCAAAAGTCATATTTGAAGAAATTATGTGCTAAAGCAGCTTTCTGCTTACATAAATAATAAGCAGTGCTTCAAGTGATCAAAACAGCACTATTGTAAACCTGTCACTTTTTTTTCTCTTCAGATATTATCCTTCCTGGTAACAGTTTCATAGAATCATAGAATAGTTAGAGTTGGAAAGGACCTTAAGATCAGCTAGTTCCAACCACCCTGTCATAAGCAGGGACACCTCACACTAAACCACGTCACCCAAGGCTTCATCCAACCTGGCCCTGAACACCGCCAGGGATGGAGCACTCACAACCTCCCTGGGCAACACATTCCAGTGCCTCACCACCCTAACAGGAAAGAATTTCTTCCTTATATCCAATTTAAACCTCTCCTGTTTAACTTTGAACCCGTTACCCCTTGTCCTATCACTACTGTCCCTAATGAAGAGTCCATACCCAGCATCCCTATAGGCCTCTTTCAGATACTGGAAGGCTGCTAGGAGGCCTCCACGCAGCTTTCTCTTCCCCAGGCTGAACAGCCCCAACTCTCTCAACCTGTCTTGGTATGGGAGATGCTCCACTCCCCTGATCATCCTCGTGGCCCTCCTCTGGACTTGTTCCAACAGCTCCATGTCCTTTTTATGTTGAGGACACCAGAACTGCACACAATACTCCAAGTGAGGTCTCACAAGAGCAGAGTAGAGGGGCAGGAGCACCTCCCTCGACCTGCTGGTCACGGTCCTTTGGATGCAGCCCAGGATGCGGTT
This sequence comes from Agapornis roseicollis, assembly GCA_002631895.1. Taxonomy (NCBI): domain Eukaryota; kingdom Metazoa; phylum Chordata; class Aves; order Psittaciformes; family Psittacidae; genus Agapornis; species Agapornis roseicollis. Next base: position 9,982 of record NDXB01015699.1, on the reverse strand, counting down.
GACTTTCTGGGCTGCGAGCACACACTGAAGCTGGCTCATGTTCAATTTCTCATGGACCGACACCTCAAGTCCTCTGCAAGGCTGCTCTGAATCTGTTCTGCGCCCAACCTTCAGCTGTGCCTGGGATTGCTCCTATCCAGGTGTAGGACCTTGCACTTGGTTAAACCTCATAAGGTTGGCATCAGCCCACCTCACAAGCATGTCAAGGTCCCTCTAGATGGCATTCCTTCCCTCCAGCATATCCACCCAACCACACAGCTTGGTGTCATCGGCAAACTTGCTGAGGGCGCACTCAATCCCACTGCCCATATCTGCGACAAAGATGTTAAACAAGACTGGTCCCAACACCGATCCCTGAGGGACACCACCTGTCACTGGCCTCCAGCTGGACATTGAGCTGTTGACCACAACTCTTTGCGTGCAGCCATCCAGTCAGTTCTTTATCCACCGAGTGCCCCACCTATCAAATTGATGTCTCTCCAATTTAGAAACAAGGATGTCGTGTGGGACAGTGTGGAATGCTTTGCACAAGTCCAGGTAGATGACATCAACTGCTCTACCCCGGTCCATCAGTTCCGTATCCCCATCATGGAAGGCCACCAAATTGGTCGGATTTCCCCNTCAACTGCTCTACCCCGGTCCATCAGTTCCGTATCCCCATCATGGAAGGCCACCAAATTGGTCAGGCAGGATTTCCCCTTAGTGAAGCCATGCTGGCTGCCACCAAGCACCTGTTTGTTTTTCATGTGCCTTAGCATGCCTTCCAGGAGAATCTGCTCCAAGATTTTGGCAGGCACAGAGATGAGACTGACTGGTCTGTAATTCCCCAGGTCATCCATTTAGTTGCTAGTAGTAACTTGGTGCCATTTATAAGGTTTATTGTTTGTTAAGAGTGTTGCTGGTAGTTTGGTCAAAATGCCATGGTTCTTTCATCATCTGTGTCTTACATTATGCTTGCTGTATAGCTGTGCTTGAAGAGTTCCCCATGGTAGCATTTTTTAATACTGCTACTTGTAAGGCAACACTGTAAATGAAGTAGGAATTCAGGTACATCACTTAACTGAAGAGTTATTGATTATAGAATGATAGAGTGGTTTGGTTCAGAAGTGACCTTAAAGATCATCTAGTTCCAACCTGTCTGCCTTGGGCAGGGACACCTTTCACGAGACCAGGTTACTCGAAGCCCCATCCAGTATGGCCTTGAACACTTCCAGGGATGGGGTAGTCATAGCTTCTGGGCAACCTGGTCCACCCTCACATTAAAGAATTTCTTCCTAATACTCAATCTTAATTTACCCTCTGATCCTTTTTTGTTCAGTGACATCTGACTGTAATACACTTCCATTTTCATCAGTGTGCATCTTTATACTGTCCAGACAACAGCATGATGCTCTAAGCAAGCAACATCAGAATCACATGATTCCAGATGCTAAGAACTGCAGTCGGTCTCTCCACGGAGTTACAATAGCATTGACAATAAAGGTGTTTTAAACAACACACTGCATACTTTCAAATCATGGATTTCTGATCTACTCTTTCTGTGGGCATATGGTATTTAAATTTTTCAATAATAAAAGACACGACTATGCATTATCAAACATCCTTTTGACATAATTAAATTTGAAATTATATAGAAGAAATGTGAAAGCATTAAATTTAAGGCATTCTGACAGTAGAGCAACATCTAAAGTGATTCTAATCCAACATCGTATGTTCTGAATTTGAGCATTTAATGTATTACTTAGAAGAGCCATACATCTTGGATGGGATATTTCTGAAGTGCTTCTGCTTCTTAGCTGATGCTAAAATTCTGCTTTTGTAGTTTCAGTTTGTATCAAGCTATTCTTGTTGGTATAATAACATAATCACAGAACTATGGTTTATTACTTTGGAACAAGGTAGGAATGAGAACATATGTGCATTTTTAACTCAGGTAGCTGTCTTGGTTTGTATGTATGTGTATTACTTCAGACAAATCAGGTCATTCTGTTACCTTTTTAGAAGGCAGAGAGATTTGGAATGGACAGGAAACGGAAGTGAAAACTATTATGATCTTGTTAAAAATAAATGTAATCCTTACTTATTTTGTAGCTGAGTGTGGTGGTCGAATTCATGCTGCTACATCAGGGCGCATTTTGTCCCCTGGTTACCCAGCACCATATGACAACAATCTTCATTGCACTTGGATTATTGAAGCAGATCCAGGAAAGACAATAAGGTACATGCTTAATTTCAGTATTTATTGTTGACTTCAGTATTTTATAAATTATAGTCTATCCTTTGTATTTGCATGCTCTTCTACACAAACTGATGGTTTTTAGTGGGGGAGCCAAGGCACCCTTCTATCAGGTGGCCAGGTTTTGCCTATTCAGGTGTAAAGTCCCAGGTTTTGGGACATGATAACTGCCCTAGAAACCTGCCCAAATCCTCCCATGCACCCTGACATCCAGACACCAACTGACTCAGGATACATTTCAGTATTGCCTCACACAAAAGTTGTCTTCTCTTACACCAGGACAACAGCAGATTCCACAAACCCCATAATATGCTAATAGTGTTAAGCAGTAGTGTTAAACAACACACGTAAAGGTGAACAAAGACCTCAGGAACCTGCGTAATAGAAGCATCCATATTAGCTATAGATAGGAAGAAGTTGTATGCCCTCATCCTTTCCACAAAATACCTCCACCAACACAGTGAGGCCATCAGTGCTATCAGAAATTTTTTGTGTTAAAGTGTTCCCAAGATCAGCAAAATAAAGATATAAGCAGTGCAGACAGCAAACTCCATGACCCACCCAGGAGCTTGCTACTTAATAACTGTTATGCCTATAGTATGCCTAATACAAAACTGCTCTCTTGAGCAATACCCACATTGCATGCTAAAAAGTATGCTGGTGGGTTGATGTTGGTTGGACACTAGGCACCCAGAAAGCTGCTTTGTCACTTTGTCCTCAGCAGGACATGAGGGGAGAAAATTAGGTGGGGAAAAAAACCTTTGTACGTCAAGATAAGGGTAGTTTAATAAAGGGAAAGCAAAGGCAGCGTGCAGAAGCAAAGGAAAACAAAAGATTTATTCTCTATTTCCCATAAGCAGGCAATGTCAAACCTGGAAAGCAGGGCTTCAGTATGCTTAGTGGTTTCTCCAAAAGACAAATGTAATAATGAATACCACCATCCACCCACATGCCCTCAGTTTTGTTTTTGCTTTTATTACTCAGCAGATATCATATGGTGTGGAATACCCTTTGGTTAGTTTGGGTTAGCTGTCCTGGCTGTATTCGTTTCCAAGATCTTGCCAACCCCCAGCCTACTGGTGAGAGGGAATGTTTTGCTTTGATGTTGTGTAAGCACACTCAGCTGTAGTGAGAACACTGGTGTGTTGTCAGCATCTTTCTAGCTACCAGTACAAATTGCAGCACTATGAGGACTGCTATGGGGAAAATTGACACCATCTTAGCCAGAACCATTACACCTGTCAACTGTGGTTTCAGAATTCTTCCCCAGAGTCACTGTAATGCCCTTCTTTTATATTTTAGTGTCACATTCAATGTGATAATTAGTTTTAAATAAAATATAATTGTTTAACATTATTTCTTAAATACATTACCTCAAGTAGCCATAAAGTTCCTGACTCTCTGCCAAGAGTGCTCAGACATCAGGAATCTTAGACCTTGTTGGATGTCTATTAGGAACTGTCTTTTTGTCGTGAATGCTTTGATCTGATGAGGATTTGACAAGCAGCAGCAACAGTAGGGAAGGTTAGGTGATATAAAGCTTTATATTCAATGCTGAAGGGTTTTCACTTTCCATTCCTGCTCTCTTCCGTCAAATCATTAACGTATTTCACATTTTGAATTATGTGAGTATGAGACTTTTTCCCCATAATTATTTGAAAAATGAGACCAGTAACATCTGAGAAGACATTGAGAATAATCCAATTTGAAAAAGAATAAGAGATTTTAATAAGAAGTGTTGACAGGACTGAAAGAATGCTTAATATGTAAAGACTATACATAGGGTAGGCAACATAACAGAAAAGGGAAGAAATTAGAAGAATACAGAAAATGAGGGACACAAAACTGGTGATTAATGCATTAAGTAAAGGTACGTGTCAAGGACTGAATGATGAAATCCAGAGCTTTTATTTCTAAAATGATTTATGGAAAGATGATGGAAGGATTCCAGAACTCAGGCAGAAGGAAATTAGTAATACAAGAAGACCTTTTAAAACAGTTTGTCCTGATCAGTTTGTCATAGTGACAAGAAAGACTATCATACTTTGCTGTTGATGTGTAGCTAAATCACTCAAGTGCAGGGAATACCAATATTTAAAGACTCTTTCATCTCGGTTTTCTGTAGTAACATAAAAATTCAAAAAACTTTGAAATGGCAAATTCTATTCAATATTCAATAGGGTCCAATCCTAAGAGGAAGTTGCTGTGAAAGCAAGAATGTAACAGAAACATTTAACTTCTAATCAAGAGAGGTAATCTTAATTTATGACATTTTAAAATAATTTGTTCATTCTAATATGCCTGATGTTATGCAACAGAGATTAGTTTTCTACTCCTGTATAGGAGTACAGGGTAGAAGTACAGGATAGAATAGGTATTTCTATCTACTGGATAGAAGTATACAATTTCCAGTAAAAGCATTACTTAAGAATAGTATTTATTTATTTTGAGTAAATAGTAAGGTGTTTTATTATTAATTTATTGGGATAATAGTTTTAACCGATTGCTTAAAGGAAAAGTATTACTTTTTAAAAATAAAATAGGCAAAACAATATAAACAAATGACTGGTTACTCACTGGGAGGGTTTTTTACTTTTTTATTTTTAGTAATCCCATTTCTAAACCAAATCATTAATTCACTCCATCATAGATGAATTCGATATGTCATTTACTTTTGAATGACAATCTTCAAATTAATGATTTCCAGTTAATGACAAAAGTAATGAAGAAATATGTACACACATCTGTTTGAAACAAAAATATAATTTTCATATTTACTTGTTAGATTTCTTCAGTGTTAAAAATGTAAACAGTCAGAACTTGAAGTCAGTGCGCATATTTTAACTAATAGCACAGCACTCTTGAACATCTTCCTAAATCTAATACTTCACCTTGAGATACAGATTATTCTATTATAATTCTATATTTCATAATTTTGTCATAAGGCGAAGGTAGGATAATATATTTTCTGGTTTGTATAGGAAAGAAAATGCCATGCTGACAGAATTTCATGTGCTGTGTATGCTTCTGTCTGGTAGCAACTGCTTTTTTAAAATTGCAGTTCAAGTCAATCACTGGTTTTGGTACACTCATTTGAATATAGCCTCCTTCTCTCCAAAGTATACAAACCCAGAGCTCTTATTTTTATTGTAGATATTTAAGGGATAAGTTAATTTACAAAACAAGTACTGTATGCCTCACAGTGGTGTTTTCTGTAATTCAGGCATTTATAGAGTAGAATAGCATCTCTTTTCCACAATGAGCTCATACAACAGGAAAAATGAGTAAAATTGCAGAGCCACCAGCCCTTTTTCAGTCCTAAACAACATTCCAAAACTAAGTACAATCTGGGATTTATGGCTTGGGGTTTTGTGAAATTGTGTTCAATGAGTAATGTACAGTGCTTTTAATTTCTCTTTGCAGTCTACATTTTATAGTTTTTGACACTGAGGCTGCTCATGACATCTTGAAGGTATGGGATGGGCCTATTGATAGCAGCATCCTTCTGAAAGAATGGAGCGGCTCAGCCCTTCCAGAAGATATTCACAGCACTTTCAACTCATTAACATTACAATTTGACAGTGATTTTTTCATCAGCAAATCAGGCTTCTCCATTCAATTTTCAAGTATGTAAATAATTTTTCATCTCAAATATAATATTAATATATACTATTAATATATGTTATATATATTAACTGTTCCTCATAACTTAGTCTTAAAAAATAGATAATTTTAATCATATATTTATGCAAATAGCTACAACTAGGGAGAAGTTTTGTATTTACTTTGAAGTTCAAGTTTTCTTATTCCTTATTTTGCACAGCAGCCATATGCCTAGCATTGTCTAATTAGCATTATTTAACATGTCAAAATGGATTTGCACATATGTAAGTTTTCTTCTACACTGATAGTTTTTAATGTTCTTACCAGTGCTACCTGACAATATAATATTTTGTGTTTATACATTGTTTTGCTTGTTTGTTTTGTTTTCTCACATGATTGGTTGCATCATGAGTCATTTTTATGACCTTAGCAACTGTTTGTATACATGATTAAAATGAAAAATACATTTTACTATACTGAAATAGATTTTAAAATTTGGTATTAAATGGACCTAATTCATCTTCAGATCTGAAGTTGAATTAGTCTGAAATAGTCTGAAATTTTATCAATATTGTAGAAGTGATCAATACCATAAAATTAGCTATGTGGAATTTTTCTATGATATTATGATGAAGTGTAAGACAGAAGGCAGGACTGGAGGGAGACTATATTGTTGTATGTTCTTAGTCTTTGAATCCTTACATATCTGTATTTCTGTTCATCAGCATAGGAAAACTATGAATTAATTAAGCATGTAAGAGTAGGAATATTGTTTAAAACCTCTGTAGGTGCCGTCATTCAGATGTAAAGGGCACATGTAAGTTTTCTCTCATTATTATTTCATGAGGAAATATACTTTGGGCATTTCCTGGTCTCTAAATAATGTCTTCTACATTTTTCCATTAAATTAATTTTGCTTGATTTTTCTGAATGCTCTACATCCCCAAACCAGAGGCTTTTCTATCAGCCCTAAGATACCTTGATAAAAGAATACAAAAAATAGTCAAGGACAGAACAAAATCAATATTTCTTAAATTTCTGACCAGTATGCTGCTTTTCATGTTGTTGAAAGAAAATAAAATTTACATTTTTGGAAATAAAGCGGGTTTTTACTGTGTTAAGGTTAGTAAACACATTGTATGTTGTATTTTATGGAAATACTTACAAGTTTATGCAAGGATTTTGAAAGGAGGAAAGTATTTAAACAGATTTGTCATTATATTCTTTGACCTTCAGTGATACTTCTGATAAGTACTGATAAGTCCTACTGATAAGTAGGAGTTAATTTAATGCCTTAAGGATGAAGAACTGATTTTGCCATCTTAGTAAAGTGTCTGGTGGATGCACTCAGTGATCATGCTAGCAGTTGCTGAGTATGTCTTACTATAATTAATTGGAATTAGTGGTGAAGAACTGTGGTGAAGAACTGCATGCTCAGGTAATGGGAAAATTATATTAAAAGTTTCATTCACCCTTCTTGACAAGTGGAATGTTTTCTTAATTTTTTAATTGCAAGGAGTAAAATATATGATTTAAGGAATATGTTAAAGTAAATTTTTAATTATTTAATCTAAAAATCAGAGATTAGTTTATTTAGTCTCCTTGAGGTAATAGGCAGACCACTATGGCCTTGATCTGTAAAGGATTTAAACTGATCAACCTACAACTAAGTGAGGATCTCTGCATGCTTTAGTATTCTTTATGTGTTCAACCTGTAGGCCAGTTTATAGCAAAGCTGTACAGGGTATTGAAAATTTACTACTTTAATAGTTTGTAATTCTTAAAGTCCATTAAGTAATGAACTTAAGTTGCTTAAACTTTTTCTGGTTATTCCAGAAGGTGTGGATATTTATTACAAATTCTGTGAAGGTAACTGGTCAAGTTTTGTGTCTTTGTGTCACTTGAAGTATTTTCAAGTGTTGCATTTATTAATGAGTGCATTTTATTTTAATATTAATTACAAACCAAGAAGTAAACTTCAGGTGCAGAATTGCACAGGATTAGAAATCCTTCAAGGTTCTGGACCTCTTACATACAACTTCTGGTTTGGATTATGCAATTGGAATGAGTGTCAATGAACATCAACTTGTGGGATCATACAAAGGATATACATCTGAGAATATATGGTCAAATGAACAGTTTAAAGACAGCATTAAAGAGCAAACCTGCTGGAGAATTTGTTTCATTGTGCTGTGGATGTGCTGATTACTTTCTACACTTTGCACTCTAAAATGTCTTTAGTGCATCTGCCTAAAAAGGAGACATTGTGAAAAGATAGTGTGAAGTAGATCAGAATATAACACCTATAAAATATTTACTGTTGTTTGTAAATGTAATTAAAGGAATTTTTGATGGAAAAATGTAAGTGGCTGAAGCTTAAAAAAAAATGTTTAAACGCTATTAAAAGTGCCTTGTCTTGCCCACTCAGCTCAGCATGTAGACATGAGGACACGAACTGACAAGAGTGATTATGTTAATTGTAATCAGTCTACTGCTTTTCATTAAAACTTAATTACTATTTAATCGTGCATAAAAGGACAATAAATGGAGTTCATTGTGCAAAACTGACCTTTACTGTGAGGGTTAAATACACTCAAGCTATATATTAAAAACCAGGGATGTGAACCAACTCTTTCTGGTCATAATACAAAAAATGAGCACAAGAAGGGGATAGACAAATTTGCTAATTTGCCTCTTTGTTCCAAAGAAACAAAGTTACTGGCAGCAAAAACTTCCTGCCTAAGTTAACCATCAAGAAGAAACTTTGTATCCTAGCTTAGTTCTGTCTTACATGTCTAAGGTAAGCGGTATGTAAATTTCCATCTGGAATGGCCTTTTTCTTTTTTTCACCTATAGGTCTAGATGTACTAACATACACTATATTTCAAACTTCTGGACACCTCAGGGTAGGTGAAAGGAATCCTACTAGTCTTTTCACAGGTGTTAAATTCCCTTTGAAATGCCATAAGGTATCCTAGCTAGTCTCAGTCTGTCACTCCAGATTATATACATCCGTAAGTCCTTGGTCATGTCTTCCATGTCTATGCAGATACCTTGGATGCTGTAAGACATCTTGAATGAGACTAGCCACGTATTTTGAAGTAGATCAGTCTTGCCCTGAATGTTAATCTTCAGCTACTCTAGACTTCTGAAAGTACTTGGATTCCATGCTAGTCTATGGGTCATTGCTTTTATTGACCTAAAGTTTATTTTATGTAGCGCTTATTTCTACCTAGCCATATAAATTGTTTTCTCGATATTTAACAAAACCAATTGAAGTGGCAAATGATAGGAACAGCACTGACGGTTGCTAGTCATATTATCATTCTTACGGAATCAGCCTTGCTTTAACAATACCTAAGAGTAATTATACTCTTAAAGTCTAACCTTTTTTCTTGAACTAAATTCTCAGCCATTGTAACTTGAAAACTGTACCCGTTTTTTATTTTTTAACGAAATAATGCATTCATAGTTTCTCAGCTGGCTTCATAGAGTTTTGCTCCTCCAAGCTATAAATACATCTAAGGATTATTTGCACTCTTTTTATAATAGAAAAAACATTTTTAGAAATGTCTGCCTTTTCCAGAGTCAGACCCCTCTGTGGTCATTTTCTATGCCTATCTCTTGTTCTATGGCATTGTTCATGTTTCTTAGTCATAGTATTTGGTTAGAATACACTTTAATTAACAATATGCCTATCTCTGCTTTCATGTGAACAGAAAGGTAACATTGTAAATAGTCAAATGTTAATAAAGAAACAGATTTTTTTTCTCAATTTCTTTTTAATATTTCTGTCTTACTAGAAAACCTGCACACATTTATTTTAAAATTTGCTTTTGAATTAAATGTGGATATAAGCAATGACAAGTAAAGATACCTGGCTATATCTTAATGACACAAAGTCATCAATTATGATAATAGAAATGAAAAATTTATAGGGAGCGGTTAATTAGAACAACCGTTTGGAAATTGTTGCCTGATGTGACACATTATTGTAGTTTAAACCCAGCCAGGCAGCACGTTCACTCACTCAACCCCCCCCTAGTCCTCCCCTCTTTCCTCCCCGCTCCTGAAGGAGCGGGGAGGAAAGAAGAGCCGAAGGAATGCGACTCCCACGGGTTCAGATAACAACAATCCAGTAAC
>NDXB01015698.1:12314-24505 GCA_002631895.1 Agapornis roseicollis | reverse complement strand
GGCTGCATTCCTCAATGGGAGAAGAACACAGAGGTGCCTGCCGTGGGGCTGCATCTCCCCATGACGGGTGCCATGGCCATGGGGCTGCATCCCTCAGTGGGAGAAGGACACAGAGGTCCCTGCCGTGGGGCTGCATCTCCCCATGGTGGTGCCGCATCTCCCCATGGTGGTGCCATGGCCAGGGGGCTGCATCCCTCAATGGGAGAAGGACACAGAGGTGCCTGCCGTGGGGCTGCACCTCCCCATGGTGATGCCATGGCCATGGGGCTGTGTCCCTCAATGGGAGAAGGACACAGAGGCCCCTGCCGTGGGGCTGCACCTCCCCATGGTGGTGCCATGGGCAGGGGGCTGTGCCCCTCATGGGTCACGCATGGCCCCGGCCATGGATCCGTGTCCGGAGGGCCCGCCCGCAGCCGCTTCCCCTGCTCCCTCTCCCGTGCTGGCAGCGCCCGCTCCGCTCCGTCCCCTCCGGCTGCCCGGAGCCGCTGACACCGCCCCGGGGCCGCTCCCCGCCCCTCGGAGCCGGGCTCTGGCAGCGCCGGCGCAGGCCGCGGCCCGCACTACATTTCCCGGCGTGCCGGGCGCGGCGGGGCCGCAGCGCAGCGGGGCTGAGCGGGCGCGGAGCAGAGCGGGCGGCCCCGGCGCTGGCGCTGCCCGGGGCGGGCCGAGCCGAGCCGAGCCGAGCCGAGGGCAGGTGTGGCCGGCCCCGCGCAGCCCCATGGAGCGGGGGAAGATGGCGGAGCTGGAGAGTCTGGAGACGGCGGCGGAGCACGAGCGGATCCTGCGGGAGATCGAGAGCACCGACACGGCCTGCATCGGCCCCACGCTCAGGTGCGGGGCGGGGGGGCTCGGGCAGAGCTCTCTTGCTGCTCCTCCATAGGGACACGGGGGTGTGTGTGGGGGGAATGAAGGCGTTTCCATGGCTGTATTGAACACCCATCCCTGCGGAGCGCCCGCAGCCCCCGGGCCGCTCCTGCCCGGCTCCCTTGAGGCTGGAAGCTGCCGCCCTTTGCCTGGGTCGCTGCGGGGCCGGTTCTTGGTGCGCCTCGGTGCTGGTGCAGGAGGGGAAGGAGGGGGTTTTCCAGCCCCTAACGTGGGATCTGGCCACGCTCTCATTGCAGCCCATCGCCTGCCCTTCGGTCTCTTGTCAGTCTCGCAAATACGGCGGTTAATTGTGAAGCTGCGGGTACGGGGACAGTCATCATCCTGACGCTGATATGAGTTAATGCCTCTGTTTGCTTAATGGAGCCTTTGTTCTCCTATTAAGCGTCTCTTTCCCAGTGGTTCTTGCAGTATCCTTCAGCTGGGGGAACCGGCGGCTTCATCCGTGTTAAGTGCCGAGCTGCTGCCCCAGAGCGCAGAGGGATGGAGCTGCTGCCTGGGAGCGCTGCCCCTTCCCTTCGGCTCCTTCCAGCGTGTCTCGGTCTGGTGTCTCAGGCTTTTTAGGTGTTTCTTTGTGATGCTGGTTAGGGTTTTGCTGCAGACATCCACTTCACGATGGCTTTCCTGCTTCTTCTGTGTTAATCGGGCTGTGTGAGTGAAACCTGTGCCTCAGGAGCAGTCACCTCATTTCTTACCAAATGTGATGTTTTAGGTAAGTTATGTACAGCTGTCTGCAAGTATTGCTCATTCTTGAGCAAGCTGCTCCAGTGGAAGGTGTCCCTGTCTGTGGCAGAGGCTTGGAACTGGAAGAGCTTTGAGGTCCCTTCCAACCCAAACCATTCTGTGGTTCTGATACTGTGATCTAAGGTGTAGTCCTGCTAGCCAGACTCTGTACTGTTGGCTCCTGCCTGTACAGTGATGCTACATAATGACTTTGGCAAGCTGAGACACCTCATCCCTCCTTCCCCCTCTTTAAAGTAAAGCAGAAGTTCTCCAAAGAGCTTTATATCAAACCCAGTGTGTGTTACTCTTGAGTGCTGAGCGCATGTGTGTGTTACCCTCTGGAAGGTTGCTGATAGAAATGGGTTGAGGATATTTACAGCTCATCGTAGCTCAATATATTGAGCTGTGAGTGTGGAAAGGTGGAGTTGTGGTACTTGGCTTCAGAATCTAAATACTTGCATTCCTGCAAGCTTAAAACCTGATTGCAAGCTTTATTGCTCAGTCCTTTGGCAGCGCCGTTGCTTTCACCTTCCTCTCTCAGCTGCTCTGCATCAGCCTAGTTGCTGCTGGAAATCTCAGTACCAGGTGGGATTGTTTCCCTATAAACAGCCCTGGAGAGCTCCTTTCCCACCCCATCCACTGCAGCCCTTTGGCTTCGTTTCAATAGCCAAGTTTTACAAAGTCATGGTTTGAAATGACTCGCATGGCTTTAAAAAGCAATGGGTTTAAGCTGTTTGACTTGCGTTGATACTGCAGTGAAAGGGGAAGCTTTTCGTTTGGGGAACAACGGAGCACTGGATTTGTCTTGCTGTTGGGTTGCCCATTTCTTTAGGTTTTTAGCCTTCTTGCAGTTCTTTCCAGAGTTCTCCTGTGAAAGCTTTAAAGGTAAATTGAATGGGAATGGGATTTATTAAAACTGAAACAACTGGTTCCAATGTCTGGGAACTGCCAGGATGGAGAGTGTGGGTGGTGGTTTTTCCATTTCACAGAACTGAGTGCAGTTGATCTTGTTCCTTAGTATTAAGGTTAAATGAGGAGCTTGCCTTAATGTCTATCTGCATACCCACGTTAATAACAGTTTGAGACTGAGAAAGGGTTGTGCTTGTCTAGCAGTGAACGGTACTTCATCAGGAGCGTTATTATTGATACAAGCTTAAGCAATACCTGCTCCAAGCACTTTCAGAGTTGAAAGTAGCCCAGCTCAGGGTAAACACGATGTACTGGAAAAGAGGATGAAGGAAACTTCATCAAAGGGTGACTCACTTGTTAGAGGCATCGTGGAAGAAGTGTGTCTCCAGGAGCCAGGGGCCGGCTTCTCTTTGAGGAGCAGCAGTCCCAAAGCGCGGTTCACAAGCAGGCAGGGCTGTGGGCCCCTGCTGCCAGCCTGGCTTTGTTCACAGGCTCACACTTATATCAGTCCCTGGCTTGGCAGAGTGAGCTGTTCCAGCTCCGTGGTCTCCTGCTGCAGTGCTCAAGGCTGACTTAGCCCAGGGCAGCTGGGGCTGCCCCATCCCTGGCAGTGTTTAAGGCCAGGTTGGACACAGGGACTTGAAACAACCTAGTGGAAGGGGTCCCTGCCCGTGGCAGGGGTTGGAGCTGGAGGAGCTTTAAGGTCCGTTCCAACCCAAACCAGGCTGGGATTCTATGAATTGCTATTATCAGAGGGCGATGGAGGGGTTAAGATGTTAAATTTAAGGTCCAGTTCATTCATCTGTCTGGGTGGGTTTGTGTGCCACCCATCAGGGAGAGCGTTTTCTGCTAGACAAATAGCAAGTGTAGTAATTCTTGCCCTGGGGCAGGGGAAGGCTGAGATGCTGCCTTCAAGTCCCTATTTTTCTGCTCTGTTCCTGTTGTGATTCTGGGAGCCAGCAGCTGGGACTCCATTGTGCTGGGTGCTGGGCAGATGTGGGATGAAGCCTGGCCCTCCTCATGGGAAGGAATTTCATCCTAAATATAAAATGGGAGATGAGGGTGCATGAGGAAGTGTTGCAGCAGCCTCGATGGGTGTGATGAGCTGTGCTGGTCTCATGCCCTGCTATGCTCGTGGCTCTGATGCCAACCCAGTCTCTTCTCTACCAGGGAATGTCGTTGTGTTTGAAGGACACTGAACAAGTTAAGCGAGTCTCTGTGGGGATCCCCTTGAGTCTGCGATGCTCCTGGAATCAAAATAATCCACTTCAGGATGCCTTTCCTGCTATTCAGCCTCTCCTAATTATATCCATTGCTCCGAATTCCACTTCCTTCTGCCGGTCTAATTCCTCTTTTTCTTTTTCCTCTTGTGTTAACGCTGCTTGGTGTTGCAGAGTATTTTTGGCTCTCCTTTCTGTATCTAGGTTTCTAAGAATCACTTAATTCTGCAGGATCAGATAACGTCCTAGAGGTTTTCCTTTCCCCTTTCTTGCTCAGAACCACCTCTTGGCTGAGCTGTGACACCCGAGAGCTCTGATTTTTACTGCACCTGATCAACTGATCCAGTTTTGAGGAACTTTCTGCCCACTTCGATTCCTCTTTAGTAGTGGGAAGCTAGCGATACTCTTAACAGTGGCCACTGTAAGTGAGGATGGGTGGGTTAGAAACCACAGAAGATACATTCATCCTCTGCGGTCTCTAATCAAGGTTACTGTTAGAGATAAGGGTGATCCCTCACCCAGCATGTGCTGAGCACTGAAATACATGAGTAGTTATCACTTTGGATATGTAGAGATTGCTTTATTGCCTGGCTGAGGCTGTTTTACTTCTGTGATTCGCTTTTCTCCCTTTAACTTCTTCCATAGCTCTTTGTATAGAACATCCCACGTTTTGTGCTCTACTCCTGGATTACCAATGATTGACTCAAAGTGGCACAGAATAAAGGAGAAGCAGCGAGGTTACCTTGTGTGAAACCCCATAAATGTGGGCTGTACAACTACAGCCACTTCTGCCTGTGCTCAGCCTGGCATCTAAGGATGAATCTGTGTGATTACCCGAGTTGCTGTGCGTTTAGAAGCAGCTCTTGGGTTTGGTTGGGGATGTTTTGCTGGCCTTTCCCATGCAGCATCCTTTAAGGCCGGCTGTCTTCTCACCGTTAACATACCAGCTTCTGTTTCCAAGTCACTTTTTAGTGATCCCGCTTTGGTTTTTCAGCTCGAGCTCTGCAAGCCTGTCGCTCTTGAAAACCCTCTTCCTGCCCTCAAGCTGCATTTGCAGCCTTTTGAAGTCGCTGAAGGGTTTTGAAGCAGCATTCGATAAGCTCAAAACTGTAACTCCATCAGTCTGGCCGCACAGATGTAGTTACAGTATTCCTGTGTCTCCTCGCCACTTCACAAGCAGATACAATTACGCTGATACTGGAGTAGGCTCCTGCTGCCCGCTGAGATTGGAGCAGCTCTCATTCCCTCAGTGTTTTAACGGGAATTACCGCTTAATGCCGAGTTGTTTTCCCGGGAGCACTGCATCGTGCTCCTCGTTGCTGCATCTGTACCTTGGTGCCTGGCTCTTCTGTGGTGCGAGTTGGGAAGCAGCAAGGTTTCCAAGTGATTGTTCTCCGTGGCTGCCTGATTTCATGGTTGTTGTCCTGCCAGCTCTTGTGTCATCTGTGCCTTGTAGCATCGGGGTTTTTGTGTTTCCTTCTTGTTCTTTGGTACATAGCTGCTTTCTGGATTGTTCCTTCGTCCCAACCAGTTACACTGGGAATACCTGTGCCCCTTTAGAAACGTGGTATCTCAGCAATGAATCACCCTGTGCTTTTATATGCAATTATATGTTTAATAGGAGTTTAATATCTTCTAATTATGTGTGTTCAGAGAGATTACAGTGTTGTTTGACCCAAGAATGAAATTTAAGCACATTTAATGGGGTAGTGTTTCTGCTAAGCAGCTCTTGACTGAGATTAAAGCAGGACTTGTAATTAAGCTCTGTTCCCTAAATCCTTTATCAACTCTTCCATGACTGTGTCTGGGATTAGTGTTGCTCTGGCTGACCTGGAACCCTTTACTGGCAGTGTGTCATGTTCACCCCTGCCCATAATGTCCCCCATGCCCAGGTTCATTTTAGACAGTGGAGCCAGTGGTCCTCAGTTGCCTTTAGTTATGCTTCTAAGGATTCTTGGTCTTCTGGCTTAAGTGCTTGCCAAACACTGTTTTCATTTGGGACTAATGGATATAACTAAGCTCATTTCCCATAGGGACATCACCTTAGGTCCTTCTTGGTACCTTTAGGTACCAAGGGAAGGGAGGATGTTAGTTGATGAGGATGACATTGAGAGCTTGGATGTGTGGGAGCCAGAGGTGCCGTTGCTGCAGCCCAGCTGGTATCATTGGGTGCTACCTCAAGGCCGGGCTGAAGCATTTGAGACAGTGCAAACAGCAGCAGCTTGTCTGAGGTCCTGACTCCTGAACTGGTACTGATGACCTGGAAGGGGATGTTCTCTGGTTTATTTTCTTCAAATGGAGCTGAGCTAAAACTGTTACAGNCAAACACTGGTTGATGTAACAAGGAAAGATGCTTGCATAACCCAGGAGAGCTGTGAAATATCCCCCTTAGATCAGCTCCGTTCATCCCCTGGGTTGCTTTTTAAGCCAGTCATTGGGAGGATGTGTTGAATGTCACTTTCTGCCACAAAGGTATTGTTTGAGATTGTTAGTATTAATATCATTGCTAAGACTGTATTATCCAAGATGAATTCCTACTGCCTGATGGACACAGTGCATGGTGGAGACCCTCTGTAAGCAGCTTGGTGATGCTCAGGGCGGTACTCAGAGCTCTTCCTATATAGTTATGGAGGTTAAACTGTGTTCTTTCACCAGATGCTCTTCATCTCCCATGACAGCCCCTTGCTTTTCCCACTGGATTTCAACTCCCTACAATCATGCTTGAGAGTGGCTGTTTCACTTCCCTTGGAGAACACTCAATCCTAAGCATGGCTCAGCAATTCCAAGGCTTGCTGCAGTCTCACGCTCTATGTCTTCAGGGACAAGGAGTTACCTTCCTCCAAGCATCTTGGAAGTGCTGCTGCCAGAGCACCTCAGGGAGAAAAGGAGATGGTTTGCCATAAGGGTAGGGAACTTAGCATCAGGAATAATGGCCAAATCCATAGGACTGCATGGATAGTTCACATAGAGAAATTCTCCCTATGGAAGAAAGACTCGAGAAGTGGCAACTGCTCTGAGCAGAGGAGGCTGCAAAACGCATATTCATGTTGGAACAGGGCATGGAGCAGAATGCAATCTAATGTAATCACTAGGAGCCAGTGAGTTTGGTTGGACTGCCCTGGAGCTCTCTCAAGAGGATATGTTTTAAAGCAGAAATGTTTGCTGTTGGCTGGGGATTTGAATAGTACATCAAGAGATACAACATAAAAGCGTGTAATGCATGAGAGAAGGAAGGGGAAGGGCTGCACACTGCAGAAAGGGCATCTCTGAGTTTTCAGAAGTGATGTAATGTGGGCTGGGAAGGTGACAGAGCTGGGGAAAGCCTGGAAGGCGACCTGTTGTATAGATGTGACTGTGCTGCAGGGACACCTTCCCTAGCTCATAGAATCCCAAAGTGGTTTGGGTTGGAAGGGACTGCAAAGCTCCTCCAGCTCCAACCCCTGCCATGGCAAGGACCCCTTCCACTGGAGCAGCTTGCTCCAAGCCCCTGTGTCCAACCTGGCCTTGAGCACTGCCAGGGATGGGGCAGCCACAGCTTCTCTGGGCCATCCCCCTGGGCCAGCGCCTCAGCACCCTCCCAGGGAACAGCTTCTGCCTCAGAGCTCAGCTCAGGCTCCCCTCTTTGGGCAGGTTCAAGCCATTGCCCTTGGCCTGGCCCTCCAGGCCCTTGGCCCAAGCCCCTCTCTCTCCAGGTTCCCTGCAGCCCCTTTAGGCCCTGGAGGTGCTCTCAGGTCTCCCCTTCAGGAGCCTTCTCTCCCCCAGGCTGCCCCAGCCCAGCGCTCTCAGCCTGGCTCCAGAGCAGAGCTGCTCCAGCCCTCGCAGCAGCTCCAGGGCCTCCTCTGCCCTCGCTCCAACAGCTCCATTCCCTCTTGTGCTGCTGCCCCAGAGCTGGAGCAGGGCTGCAGGGGGGGGTTGTCCTCAGAGTTAATAAAAGGCTTTGCCTGAGTGGCATGGGGTGAATGCAGGGGAAAGCCACGTGTGTCTGCTGGAGCTGGTCCAGGGAGGACTTCTCCTTGAGGAATATGAGCATCACCTCATCCCTGGGTGAGCACGCAGGGGAGGGAGGATGAGCAGGCTGCGCAGACCCTCCTGGGGCTGAAGGAGCTGCTCAGCCAGGGTCTCAGTGTAGACAACAAGGTGCAGGCACTTCTTCACCATCGGATTAGGGCTTCCCTTGCAGCTCAGGCTGTAGCAGAGAGAACCAGCATGAGGTGGTGTCAGAGGAGGGAGCTGAGGTCAGACCTTGAGCCCAGGGACCCAGGAGGACAGCACAGGGTCTGAGGCCTTGGCTCCGGGAACAATCACTGCTGCAAGCCAGCAAAGGAGTGCCAGAGCAGGAACACTTCTCTCGGTGGTGCTGATGGTAAACAGCAACTGGTGCATTCCCAGAAGTGCCCAAATTACCCATCATTTGAGATGGCCCTTACTGGGTTTATCTGGAGAAGTCACCCAAGCCACGTTGTTGCTCTGGCATGGATCCCGTTGGCACTGCTTTATGGGGCATGCGTGTTTGCAATGCTCTCAGCAGCTTCTGATGGGTATAACAGGACTCCCACAAATCCAGAAGAAAGCAGGAGGGCTTCCAGAGGGGAAAACCCACCCCACACACTGCAGGGATGGGGGGAATGCCGTGGAGCTGGTACTTTGGAGCAGGAGCTGCCCTAACGCTGCCAGGGCTCATACGTGTTGGAGAGGAAGTGCTAAATTCCCTCTGCATGGACTGTTAACAATAGCTTTCAGGAAGAGCCCTGGGTATTTCTGCTTGCTGTTACCACCCAAGAAGGGCAGGGCTGGAAGTCACACAAGGTGGCCTTGGCTGGAGCTGTCACTGCTGTGAGTACCCAGAGGCTGCTGGAAGGGATGGCTGTGGTTTCGCTCCTGAGCTCTGCTTGTTGTTTTGGCAGCCCAAAGGCCACCCCAACTGTGGGGTTCATCATGTTCAGCAGCTAATTGGGTGACCTCCTGAGGACAAGATGCCTCGGGTGCCAGCTCCATACAGTGGGGCTGCTATCCGGCCGGGGTTCCTGGCAGCAAGGATAATGAGGATGGGCTGAGTGGCACAGTAGGGACCTCACTCCTGCTGCTATCTGCGATGAGAAGGGGAACACACAGAGAGGAAATTGCCCTTGTTAGGGGTTAGGAGGTAGGGTCTCCTTCCTAGTCATAAATGATGATCCCTTCTGCTCGCTGTCACCATGAGCCAGGCAGCACCGAGCTGCGGCAGAGAGAACTTAGCGCTCGCAATGGTGCTGACCGCTTCCTGATGTACATGGAATAGAAATATATCAAGCACCCTCCAGCTTAAGGGTGAATGTGTTTGCCCTTCTGCTTCTAAACAAAGAGAAGGAAACCAGCCCTTTCCTTCTCTGCCAGCATGAGCTTCCCACATTCAGCTGAACAGTCCGGAGCTAAGGAGCGGATGGGGATCCATCACTTTGGCCTTCACATCCTGTCTAGGTGAAGCTACCCCATGCCATGTTTTTTAGATACCCCAGTAGAGCTTGCCTAAAGATCTTCACACCAGAAATATCCCCAGACATCCCCATCCCTGTATTTGGTTAAACCAGAAACTAGGCTCTGAAAATGCTCCACAGAGGTTGAAAGATGGGTGACATCCACCTGTTTCACTCTGTCCAAGCTACTCATTTCCTGTATTCAGACAAAAAAGATCTAATAAAATGCATGAGAAAACAAAGAGTCGTGAATAGAAGCATCAAGGTCTATCCCGAGCAGGGATTTGGGGAACAGTATGGTAACCTCAGATTTTAAGCACAGAGTCTAGGGCTGGAAAACATGGATTTGTCCATGTATCTATGTCGGGGAAGATGGGATTACTTTGTGGTTATTGATACGTGCAGATGGGTGCACCCGGGGGCAATAAGCCACTAAGAGCCAGGTCTAGGTGAGGGAACCCCATGAGAGCAGCATGGCCATAGTGGAGTTGCTGTATGGGGTCTCTGGCAAGCCAGGCTGGCTGTTGAGGCTGCTGTGGGTGGCATCAGTGTGTGGGATAGCAGCAGTCAGTGCAGAGGGAGCTGTGGCCCTTCTCAGAAGCAGCAATCGCTGACAGCACTTCTTCCACCCTCCATACAGCCAGGAGCAGCCAGCCCGGCTCCCTGCAGCTCCTCACTTCCTCTGCATCTCCATCCCAGCTCCAGTCCTTCCCTTTATCCTGCAAAAGGGCAGCAGATTCCTGAGCTTTACCCCTTGGAATGGGCAAGATTGCGTTTCATAGGCTTACAGGGGGTGCTTTGAGTTGGCACCACATGGAAAAATGTGGAGAGTGGCTGAGGGAGGAGGGATAAATGAAATGTAGACACCTCCCTGGGCAATGGAGGGTTATTTATTCCCTTAGGGTTGAAGTGGAGGGTGCTAAAGGTCAGCCTTTAAGATGGAAACCAGGCTGCTGCACACCCAGAGCAAACAGAAGCGGGTGATTTGTGTGCTTAGTCAGCACCCAGGGCATTCTTGTTGCTTTAGACATACCGTGTTCCTTTCCTCCTCCAGCTTTAAACTGTTGGGTAGGAGAAGGTAAATGCTGGGGCTGAGAGTGGGGTTATGGCTTAAGGAGTTTGGTGAAGGCAGAAGGGAGAAGTGGGGAGCAGGAAGAAGCTGGAGATGAAGGAGGAGATTGCGGAAGCAGCTACAGGGGCTCCAGTCTGTACCCCAAAAGGGACCTACACAGAGAGGTTGCTTGAGATTCCCCCATGTCCCTGCAGGAGGATGGTCTTCCAGGTCAGCAGCATCTGGCCTGGCTTGTTCCTATTGTTCCACATTTAATCCATGGATCTGTTTGACAATCCCCTTGTTTCACTGTGCAATGTTTTCTGAGTGACACTGCAGAGCCCAAATGGAAGAGCAGCGTTGGCATCGCGCCTGCCTGCTGTTACTGGAGCATAGGTGCGGTGAGAGGAGCCTGGAGGCGACTGGAAGGGAAGAAGCAGCAGAGAGAAAAGAGCTCAGTGAAGTAAGAACACAACATGGGGAAGTGCAATAAGAAAGAGCTTTTTAAGGAGAAAAGAAACTCTCTTCTCCAGGCTTGTTCAGAAGAAGAGTGAAGGCTCCTGAAGGGGAGAGCTGAGAGCAGCTCCAGGGCCTGAAGGGGCTGCAGGGAACCTGGAGAGGGGCTTGGGCCAAGGGCCTGGAGGGCCAGGCCAAGGGCAATGGCTTGAACCTGCCCAAAGAGGGGGACCTGAGCTGAGCTCTGAGGCAGAAGCTGTTCCCTGGGAGGGTGCTGAGGCGCTGGCCCAGGGTGATGGCCCAGAGAAGCTGTGGCTGCCCCATCCCTGGCAGTGCTCAAGGCCAGGTTGGACACAGGGGCTTGGAGCAAGCTGCTCCAGTGGAAGGGGTCCCTGCCCATGGCAGGGGTTGGGGTTGGGGCTGGAGGAGCTTTAAGGTCCCTTCCAACCCAACCCAGGCTGGGATTCTGTGATTCGGTGAAATTCTGATGCTGGTATTGCTCCAGTGACATGGCAGAATTACAACCGGTCCTCAGGAAGATCCTGGGTGCCACAGTGATTTGTAGACAGCGATGATGACTTTTGGACCAGCAGCCCCAAGTAACCTGTGGAAGAGGCTGTGTAAAGGCTGCTCAAGGTTTNTTTGTAGACAGCGATGATGACTTTTGGACCAGCAGCCCCAAGTAACCTGTGGAAGAGGCTGTGTAAAGGCTGCTCGAGGTTTCTGACCTGTTACATTGATCTCTTCAGGAAGTTTTGGAACTCAAGGGAAGTTCTGGAGGACTGGAAAACACCAAGGAGAGGTCAGTAATGAAAAGGGAGAGTGTTTAAAGCTCCATCAGGCTGTTATCAGCCCCTACAACTTCATTAGTAGGACATTGAGGGAACATCAGAGTTAATGTCGCCAGCCTGGTTTTCAGGGAAATAGACTCTGTCAGGCAAACTCAATATGATTTTTCAATGAGATTCTGAGCTGGTAACAGACGTGTTTGACACATTTGTGTTGGCTCTGCATGATGATATGATTAATAAATGCCAACAATAGAAATCCAGCCTGTTTATGTCCATGACTGGTAAGAATAAATAAACCCCTTGAGGACAGGCTTGCAAATGGTACAAAGCTTGTGGGGCAGCAAATAATAAGGGCACGTCCCAGGCTGCTCTGTAAGCCGGGCACAAGCAATGTGATGGTGAGCGAATGCCATGTGTCCAGGGACAAAGAATGTGCCTTTTCTTACCGAATGGGAAGTTTTATCCCAGGTGGCAGAAACCTGAAAGGAATTGAAGGTGATGGTGAGTAATTGGCTGAACATCAGCCTCAGCATGACCAACAGCTAACGGTACCCGCGATGGTATTGACACAGCGTTGAGGAGGAACAGATGGATCGTGTTCTCTTTGTGTTTGTTACAAGATCCACTGCTCCGTCCACTTCTGGCACCCACAGATGAAGGAAAATCTTGAAATATGGAGATTTTTGCCCCCCCCCCCCCCCCCCCC
>NDXB01015698.1:0-12257 GCA_002631895.1 Agapornis roseicollis | reverse complement strand
GAGAATTTGAAATGTGGAAAATGTTCCCCCCCCCCCCCCCCAAGCATAAATGAGGAAATGAGTGGAAAATGTGCCTTTGAGTGAAGGGCTGCAAGAGCTCAATGTGTTCATCTGGTTAAAGAAGAGGATGGGTGATCCCAAACCTCAGGACAAGACGTGAACACCAAAGACTTGATAACAGACTTTTAACTCTACCAGGCAAGGGTAAAAAGAGATCTATGGTTGGAACTGGGTGATCTTTAATGTCCTTTCCAACCCAAACCATTCTATGATCTATGTTTCATTCTGTCATTAAAAGCATTATGGGTTGGTACCAGCCGCTCACTCTTTGATCCCTGTTGTTTAACCCTGTTTTTAAAGCTCAGTGAAAGCCACACAGTATTTTCTACCTACTTCAGGAATATTGGCTCAGTCCCCAACAGCACAAACTCTTAACTTGAACAAAACCATAATCTTCTACTTGAACCAAACCATAATCTTCTTAGCTGCTAACAGTAGTAGATGGTGGCACCTACAGATTTTACACCGGAGCTGGGTATGTATCACACACCAAACAGTACATTCTATAGTCCCCATAGCCACAGGTAGCTCATCTCAATGGTCTGAGGTACAGAACACGTTTAAATCACTCCTTGCAGCAGCTGGCAGAGGCAGGCACAAAATGCACAGTGCTTCCCCCTGATACAGCTCCAGCCCCATCCGAGGAAAGGCAGCATCCGGCTGCGGGACTCAGAAGCCACCCGGCTGTTTTATCCCCTTTCTTTCCAGCACTGATGTGTCTCTTTGCTTCTCGGTCCTCCGAAAGCTTCTACCACATCTCCATGGTGACTGCTGTATCAACACATCCGAAGTGACATCCATCTGGTCTCCCACGGCGCCGTGCTTGGCACCCGCAGGCTGATGTGCAAGAGCTGGTGAACTACACGTGAACTAATGAAGCTCTCCCCAGGCTCTCCTTGCCCCTCCGGTGTTGTTCCAGTCGTGGTGCATGTGGGAAGTTCTTTTATCCCCTTCCCATTTAATTTAGTGCTGATACAGGGGTACTCAGACAAGCAGCGTTCAGCCTTAGCAAGCAGAGGTGAGAGAAGCCAGAGGCACTCATACAAGCAGCGGAGTTTATATATATCTCTGGAGATAAAACAACAAAGACAAACACAGGAGCCCTCAGTGGCCTCCGTAGCCTGCCCTTGGTCCTGCTTTTCATGCCCACTGTGTCTCTGGCAGAGCATGGAATTCCTGTGCAAGGACGGCTCCGCTGCACCTGATAACGTGTGGCTGGGAATGGGATGCTTGGAGCATCCTTCCCACAACACAGAGTCATCGCAGTAACAAACAGCAGCTTCCAAAGGAGGGAGCTGCAGCGTTAAACCTTGAGGAGACCTTGACATCCAAGGATGTTTCTGGGGGCTCCTGGTGTTTTCCAGAGGAAGCTCTGGTGTGTCCTTGGGTGAAGATGCCTCTTGGGTTGCACAGCTTTTGGATGGGACACTGCAGCTCAGGAGCTGGCGGGACATTTCAGGATCAAGCTGGAAGGGGTTTGGTGTCAGCAGGGAGCTTTCTTTGGGATCGCAGTCAATGGCACCTTTTCAGGATGGGGGTGACACCCTTTATGGAGCTGAGGGGCAGGATGGGGCAGGGGAGCTGAGATTCATCCCTCACAAGATAAGGGAACAACTCTGCTCAGGGCTGTAATCCTTCAAGGGGTGGTGTTGCTGCCATGGGGCTGTGTCCCTTCATGGGGCACATGAGGTCCTTCCCTGGGGCTGCATCTCCTCAAAGGGGACACAGGGATCCTGCCATAGGGCTGTGCCCCAGAGGGAGGTGTCACGGGCAAGGGGCTATCCCTGTTCCAGGCGGGTGTCACTGCCTTGGAGGCTGTGTCTCCCCATGGTCGGTTCCATGGCTATGGGGCTGTGCCCCTTCATAGGGGAGGACACAGCATCCAGCCATGGGGCTGTGCCCCTTCATAGGGGAGGACGCAGGATCCGGCCATGGGGCTGTGCCCCTTCATAGGGGAGGACACAGGATCCAGCCATGGGGCTGTGCCCCTTCATAGGGGAGGACACAGGATCCGGCCATGGGGCTGTGACCCTTCATAGGGGAGGACACAGGATCCGGCCATGGGGCTGTGCCCCTTCATAGGGGAGGATGCAGGATCCGGCCATGGGGCTGTGCCCCTCAGGGAGTTACCACAGGCATGGGGCTGTGTCCCCTCAGGAGGGATGCTGCTGCATGACAGCTGCACCTCCCACGGTGGATGTCATGACCATGTTGCTATGTCCCTTTATGGGACACATGCGGGTGCTGCCACAGGGCTGTGCCCCCTCAGAGGCAATGTTGCAGCCTCGGGGCTGTGTCCGCTCAGAGCGGATGTTGCTGCCATCGTGTCTGCGTCTCCCCATGGTGATGCCATGGCCATGGGGCTGTGTCCCTCAATGGGAGAAGGACACAGAGGTCCCTGCCGTGGGGCTGCATCTCCCCATGACGGGTGCNGAGGGTGCTGAGGCGCTGGCCCAGGGGGATGGCCCAGAGAAGCTGTGGCTGCCCCATCCCTGGCAGTGCTCAAGGCCAGGTTGGACACAGGGGCTTGGAGCAAGCTGCTCCAGTGGAAGGGGTCCCTGCCATGGCAGGGGTTGGAGCTGGATGGGATTTAAGGTCCCTTCACACCCAGACCATGCTGTGACTCTAGGATTCTATGGCCATGTCTCTGGGTGTCTCCATGGGCACCCTGGGGGCTCTGCACACAGGATGGGGTCCCTGGGTGGGCACTGTGGGCACCACCAGACCTTCCCCCCCACACCCCGCCAGAAGCACCTTTGCTGAAGGAGCAGCTCCGTCACCTTTGTCCTCATGGCTGGAGGCAGCAGCTTGTTTGCAAGCAAGGAGCTCGCTGGGCACTCGATGTCCTGGCCAAAAGGGCCGTGCTCAGCATTTCTGGCCACTGGGTGGGAAAATCAAGGTCATCATCTCCCCTCTGCTGAGAAACCTTCCATAAGGAGCAGAGGAACCTGGCTGCAGCCGCTTGCCCTGCTGAGCCGGGGCCAGCGCAGGGCAGAGGCTGAGATTTGGGAGGTCGTGGGGTGCACGATGGTTTTAATTTGGGAGGCTTTGGGGAGGATTTAGCAGGCTCATTCTCACCGCGGTGACAAGGACCCGGTCCCACACATGGAAACAAAACCCCAGCGCTGACTTTGGCTCCTTTCATAACTCGCTTCCCCCTGGCACAAAGGGCACAGTGTTTCCCCAGGAATGAGGAATGGGTTAGAGGGGGTCCCATGGGGACGTGGTGCTGGTGCTTGGGCCGTGTCACCCCTGAGCATCGCATTGGCGCTTCCACTCCTGCCCTGAACTGCTACTGAGGCCATCACAGGGGTGTTTTGTAGGGCTATCAAGTAGGGCGATGGTTTATAGGCACCTGCGCAGCTCGTGCTCCAGCTTTGTCTCCCTGTTTGCCAGGAGAACACCTCACCTCTCTGGCATCCATCCACTACAGAAAACTGCAAGTAAATGGATTTGCTTGTAAATATATGAGCTCAGAGCAAAAAAGGGGGGCATAGAAGGATGGGATGTCCCATAGAGCCCTTGCAGCCCCACAGTGGAAGAGTGGGGCTGAAGAGTCCTTCCTGGGGCTGTCACAGGCCCCAGGGCTTTGCTCCAGGGATGGGATGAGAAGGAAAAAGGTGATAGGGAGGAGAAGGGATAAAATGCCCTATGCAGCACCTTGCTGCAGGAGGCAGGGTGGGAAGCAGGTGAGCGGCAGCCCCACTTGGAGGGATACCAATGGCAGGCAGGATTTTGGGCTTCAGAAGCCCAGCTTTACCCCCATCAGGGATAACGTGGGTCCTGTGGGATGGAGGAGGTGATAGATCCTTTCAGGGTGATCCCCTTCAGCCACAGAGCTGCACCTTAGCCCACGGGACAGCACTGCCCAAATACTGGGGCTCCCCATAGGGCCGGGTGTGTTATTCCCATCGGATCCACTTTGTCGGGTGAGCTGGAAGCTCCTGACTGAAATGAGGAGAGCTCAAACCTTGGGTTCTAAATACACCCATTTCCCCTTGCTGGGCCTCTGGCACGGTCCCAGCGGCTCCAGGATGTGGAGGTTCAGTTCCAACCAAGTGAGTGGCCGCAGGGAGCTGTGATGAGACGGTGCAGAGGCAGGAGGGGAGCCCCAGCCTATGCCCCGCTCCATCCCCACCGGACGCTTCCAGAAGCGCCGATGCTCGCATCCTCAGGGCCCCGAGCACGGCTGGGTCCGTTCCACGGTCTCGGTACGCCCTCAGCTGGTCACAGAAAGCGCCAGGAAAGGGAAGGGAAAGATTTCGTCTCGTTTTCCCCATAGCATCCCACAGCACCCATGGGTGCACAGGTGTTGGCTGGACCCTCGGGGCATGGGAACTGGGCCAGCAACCTGGGTAGGGGGTGCTGGTACCTAGGGGATGGTGGTTGCCAGGGATACCAGCATCCCCTGGGTACCAGGGGAGAGAGAAAAGGGAGTGAAAAGTGGCACAGCTCCAAACATGAGATAGCCATGGAGCTGCAAGGTCAGGTTCAGAGGAGGCCATGGAGCTGCAAGGTCAGGTTCAGAGGAGGCCATGGAGCTGCAAGGTCAGGTTCAGAGGAGGCCATGGAGCTGCTGCGAGGGCTGGAGCAGCTCTGCTCTGGAGCCAGGCTGAGAGAGCTGGGCTGGGGCAGCCTGGGGGAGAGAAGGCTCCTCAAGGGGAGAGCTGAGAGCAGCTCCAGGGCCTGAAGGGGCTGCAGGGAACCTGGAGAGAAAGGGGCTTGGGCCAAGGGCCTGTAGGGCCAGGCCAAGGTGCCTTCCAACACAAACCATTCTATTAATCAATCCAGTGTTTCACTAATGGTTTTATGTCATTAACATTGTGTGCAGCCTGACCTAAACACCTTGCTATTGAAAGTCAGCATTCCCTGCCTTCTATCCTGTCCTGGGGGAGAGGTTTGGGTTGGAGAAGTACCTGTTTCAAGTGGTAACTCTGTAATACTGCAACCCCTCATGCAGATGCTCCAAGGACACATGTGGTTGCTGATACATCACCCCCAGCCCCCGGAGGGTGATCGGATCTCAAGTAAATCCAAAACTAATCCTTGTACCTTGGTTTCCATGTGTCTTACCTGCATCTCCCACCCAGCTGGCACCAAATGGTCCCCATGCCCTGTATCCCCCATCTCCCCCTGCAATGCAGGAGGGTTACCTACCTTCAACGCAACCTCGTTGTCCAAGCTCATATAAAGGCAGGGACCCCATCTCTGAGCCCTGAGCTTATGATTTTATCAAAAGCCAGATTCCCAAGAGGGGACGGGACAAGCCCATAGGGATTCAGAGTGAGGAGATGGGGGATTTTAAGAGCAGCAGGTCCAGCCAGGTTACACAGACTGTAAGAAACACCACCAAGCATCAAACTGCAGAAGAACAACCCCATTGTCAGTGTAGGGAGCAGCAGAGGGATCTTTGCTAATAATGAGTTTCCCAAGCATAGAGGGAAGATGAAACCAAGCAGGCAAGCTGGGGAGAAGTGTTTGTTGAGCTTGACAGGATTAAGTTAACACAGAATTAATGAAAGAGCTCAGAGATGGAGGAACGGGACTCCAAGAGGGCACGCTAGGGCCTTGTTGGTGCTTAACCCAGGATCTCTCCTCCCATCCTCCCAAACCCCACTTTTAATGATACATAAGACCCAAGCCAGACACGAAACTTTTAATGACTGCAGATCCAGATGGATGAAATGAGAAACACAGGGATGGGGCACTGCGCTGGGGAGGGTTGTTGGCATTAAGCATAGAGGGACACAGGGGATGCCACTGGGCTTCAGTGCAGCATCAACACACACTGCAGATCAGCTGCTTTCGATGGGCAAACCTCCAAGCGCCTCCTGGAACCCCATGGAAAATGATGATAAACCCCCACAAACAATCAAAAGAACAACCCAGGAGGGGCTGAAGCCTCAGATCCAGGCTTGGACCCACAACATGCAAACAGGAACTGTGCCTCAAGTGTACTCTAAGCTGTGCTCTGCTTGGGCACGGGTCTAGGGAAGCTGGTGGCCCCCAAGATTCACTTCTCATCCACAGGCAGCTCCCTCTCCTGGTCATCAATTGCCTTTGTGCTCAACAACCCGCAGGAATGGGCTTTGCTCCACATCTTAACGCACAGAACTCACACGGAGACCACCCCAGAACTGCAGGAGGGTCTGGACAAGGCACTGGTGAGACAGGGAATGAAGAGTCAGGGCTCTGGGAATGGCTCTTTTGCCCTTTGGTGACTTGCTCAGGTGCTGAGCACACAGCTCCTGAGGGGCAACGGGGACAGACATGGGGACACTCAGCTCTAACCTTACTGTTGGCTTCTTTGAGACCTTCTTGGTGGCCTCATGTGCCTTGGTACCTCCTTGCCTCGCACACAGACCCGTGCAGAAGAGCTTTAACCCTTGGAAAAGGCACCTCTGGTTTCCCATTCCCAGCAGCTGAGAAACCCCTCCTTCTGCTCGTGGGTACCCAGGAGGGCTCCACAGCTGCAGCGAAGCAGTGACTGCTCCTCATCCCCACTGAAGCACTCAAGGCACCAAGAGGTCTTCTCTTGAAAGCTGCAGAGCAGCCAGGACTCAAACAAGGTCATCAAGGTGATCATGGCCATGGAGGTGCTGCGAGGGCTGGAGCAGCTCTGCTCTGGAGCCAGGCTGAGAGAGCTGGGCTGGGGCAGCCTGGGGGAGAGAAGGCTCCTGAAGGGGAGAGCTGAGAGCAGCTCCAGGGCCTAAAGGGGCTGCAGGAAACCTGGAGAGGGGCTTGGGCCAAGGGCCTGGAGGGATAAAACGCTCTGTGATTCTATGAGCAAACACAAGGCTCAGCAGAGAGCAAAGCAGGAAGGCAAAGGCAGAGGTGAGAGGAACTCAGATGTCATAGAAATCCACATGGGCACCAGAGGGGAAGGTGTCCTCCTCCAGGAGAGTCACCAGCTTCTGGGCTGACACGGTGCAGTCTATCAGCTTCCTGCTCTCCTGCAGGCTTTGGAAATACTGCCGCATCTCAGGGTCTCCAGTCTCAGTCCGGGCCAAGAGCTGCATGTCCGTGTCCAGGGGACCTGGGCAAAGAGCAACCAAAACCAAATCCCATGAGGAGAAAGCAAAACCTGGGGCTTATCTTTCCCTCTGTACCTGGCTCGGCTGCAGGAATCTTATCTACAAAGCCAGGAGAAAATGACTGAGCACCCTCCTCACCTGGGGCATAGTTCAGCACACGGATATCCGGCTCCTCCAGTGCCAGCACTTGGAACATCATGTCCCGGGAAGCCTTCCCACTGCAGTACAGGGCCCAGCTCTTGAAGGGTTTCAGGGCACAGAGTGAGGAGATGTTCACCATGGTCCTGCTGGAGCCAGGCCTCTTCCCAAAGGTTTGCAGGGCATGGGAGGTGAGGCAAAGCGGCGAGGTGACGTTGAAAGCAAAGTAGCTGTTGATCTCATCCGGGTCAGTGAGATCCAGGAAGGACTTGGAGATGTCTCCCAGGGAGCCTAGGAGGGAAGGACACAGGAGTTAAGAGAAGCCTTCAATATCTGAAGGGGGCCTACAAGGATGCTGGAGGGGGACTCTTCATCAGGGACTGGAGCAATAAGACAAGGGATGATGGGTTTGAACTTCAACAGGGGAAGGTCAGGTTAGATATAAGGCAGAAGCTCTTTACTGTGAGGGTGGTGAGGCCCTGGCACACGGTGCCCAGGGAAGTTGTGAATGCTCCATCCCTGGCAGTGTTCAAGGCCAGGTTGGGAAGAGCCTTGGGCGATGTGGTGTAGGGTGAAGTGTCACTGCCCATGGCAGGGGGTTGGAATTGGATAATCTTAAGGTCCTTTCCAACCTAAATCATTCAATGATTCTATAAGCACCAAAGCACTGCGGTCCTGGCATCGAACCACCCCTCTCTGCAGCCCCAGCTCATTAATTTAATACAACAGGATCCAAGCAGGATGGAATCCCTCCTGCTCCTTCCCCTTTTTGCCTATTCACTGGCACCCAAAGCACCGATCAAGCCTCGCTGCAGGACCAAGGGCGCGCTCGCCGGGGCTGAGCCCCGTTGCTCCGGGGGGGCTGCGAGCCCGGAAGGGAGGAAAGGGACGAGGGTTCCGGTTGTTACCGGCGTTGTTGATGAGGAGCAGGCGGCCGGGAGGCCCTGAGGGCAGCACCTCCCGCAGCGCAGCCGTCGCCTGCCGCAGCCCCTGCTCGCAGCCCAGGTCGGCGGCCACGCACTCCACCCGCAGCCCCGCGGCGCTGCCCCGCAGCTCCGCCGCCAGCTCGGCCAGCGGGGCCGCCGAGCGCGCCAGCAGCAGCAGCACCGAGCCCTCGCCGAACCGCGGAGCCAGCAGCCGCGCCAGGCTGCGGCCCAAGCCGCGGGAAGCGCCGGTCAGAACGCAGGAGACCGGGCCCCAGCGGCCAGGACCGGGACCGGGACCCGAACCCGAACCCGATCCCGATCCCGATCCCGATCCCGACCCCGGCTCCATCCCTGCCCTGAGCGGAGGAGGCGCGACAAAACGCCTCACCACGTGACCCTCCCCATTCATGCCCTCTGTTCACCCGCAGCTTTGTGATTGGCCTCTCCGACAGCAGCGGCACCGCCGCCAGCTCCGATTGGTCAACGTTGTCGCCTCGGTCGGATGACGTATATACGATGGGTGGGCGTGGCCAGAGTGGAGCGCCGGTCACCAGGTACTCCGAGGGGCAGCAGCGGGCCGGGATCGGGAATCGATATCGGGATCGGGATAGNCAGCAGCGGCACCGCCGCCAGCTCCGATTGGTCAACGTTGTCGCCTCGGTCGGATGACGTATATACGATGGGTGGGCGTGGCCAGAGTGGAGCGCCGGTCACCAGGTACTCCGAGGGGCAGCAGCGGATCGGGATCGGGAATCGGGATCGGGATAAGGGTCGGGATAGGGATTGGGATCGGGACCGGGGCACCAGGGAGCGCCGGGCCCTCCCTGGCCAATGCGCGGCTGCACTTGGAGTTTTGTCCAGCATTTATTCTTAATGCATTATTTTCACTAGAAATGTGGCTGCCCCATCCCTGGCAGTGCTCAGGGCCAGGCTGGACACAGGGGCTTGGAGCAAGCTGCTCCAGTGGAAGGGGTCCCTGCCCGTGGCAGGGGTTGGAGGAGCTTTAAGGTCATTTCCAACACAAACAATGCTGTGATAATATAATATAATATAATATAATATAATATATACTATGAATAGAATTCCTACTTTTTTCCCCCTTCCACTTACAAGTGTCAGGATTTGCCCCTGGATAACCACAATCCTGGGGTGCAGCACAGGCTGGGATCTGCCTGGTTGGGAGCAGCTCTATGGAAAGGGACCTGTGGGTCCTGGGGGACACAAGCTCAGTAAGAATGAACAGTGGGTGGCTGCAGCAAGGAGAGCCAGCAGGATGCTGGAGAACATCAACAAGGGCATCACTAGCAGAGATGAAGATGTCATTGTCCCACTCTGCTCAGTGCTGGTCAGGCCACATCTGCAATACTGGGTTCAGTTTGGTCCTGCTGTACAAGAAGCTGTGGATGGGCTGGAGAGGGTCCAGAAAGGGCCACAAAGATGATCCAAGGACAGGGAAGCGTGTGAGGAAAGGCTGGGAGAGCTGGGACTGTTCAGCCTGGAGAAGAGAAGGCTCAGGGCAGACCTTGTCACCATGATCCAGTATTTAAAGGGTGGCTGTAAAGAACACAGGGACTCCCTTTTTACAAGGAGTCCCATGGGAAAGACGAGGGGTGATGGGCACAAGTGGGGAGATTCCCACTGGACACAAGAGGAAAAGGTTTCCCAATGAGAACAAGCAGCCACTGGAACAATCTCCCCAGGGACGTGGTGACTCCTCAGTGCTGGACACTGTTAAGATTGGGCTGCACAGGGTGCTGGGGCATCCAGAGTGGGTCATGCTTTGCCTGGAAAGGTTGAACCAGATGATCTCGAGGTTCCTTCCAACCTAGCATTCTGTGATTCTATGGCTCTATGGAATCCCCATGTTTGCACCTCCCCAGCCCTGGTACTGTGCTGTCTGATACCACTCCATCTTCCCTCTTGGAGAAAGCCTTTGCAGCTTTTCCCTCTTCAATCGGTAGTTCTGACACTGAACACCGGGTGTTTAACAGGGAGCGGATGCTCCATCTGATCCCAAAGACTCCTAAAAGCCTTTTTAAGTCACAAATGTCTTTGTGCATCAAGACACAGACAGCTTACAAAGAGGGTTTTTCCAAGGGATACCTGGTTTGTGTGGAATTAGCTTCCAGCTGGGCTTGGTTTCCCAGCTGTTAAATCCCCAGGACAGATGGTCCCTGTGATGCGTAAGAGGTAACAAAGTGGAGTCTCGCTCCATTAAGCAGCTGTAGGCTGGGCTGAAACCCTCCAGCGCTCTAATAAAGCATTAAAAATTCATGGTATGGCAGCAGCCCAAAAGTGGTATTTGTTTTGCTGAAGCAATTCTTACACATTCAGTAGAATGAAGATCATCAGCAAAAAAAATAAGGCAGCAAATGCGTGTTTTCTTCACAAGTAGCTTCTTGATGGCAGAACTTGCTTTAGTGACTGCCACTTCCCCCTTTCCCATTTTGGCAGGTCTGGTTTCCTGCATCCATCATGGTTCTGCCCCAGTTCCCAGCCTGGCACAGTGTCCTGTCCCATGCAGCCGTGCTCAACATGGAGCTCGGCTGCTGGGAAAAGGCCAATGTTTTGCCAGGCTTTCCTTCCCATAAACCATTTATTCCAACTGACCGGCTACCCAGCTGCACCAAAAGGGTGCAGAAGATCACCATAGGATCCCAGCCTGGTTTGGGTATGAAGGGACCTTCAAGCTCCTCCAGCTCCAACCCCTGCCATGGCAGGGACCCCTTCCACTGGAGCAGCTTGCTCCAAGCCCCTGGGTCCAACCTGGCCTTGAGCACTGCCAGGGATGGGGCAGCCACAGCTTCTCTGGGCCATCACGTCAGCACCCTCCCAGGGAACAGCTTCTGCCTTAGAGCTCAGCTCAGGCTCCCCTCTTTGGGCAGGTTCAAGCCATTCCCCTTGTTCTGTCCCTCCAGGCCCTTGTCCCAAGCCCCTCTCCAGGTTCCCTGCAGCCCCTTCAGGCCCTTGAGCTGCTCTCAGGTCTCCCCTTCAGGAGCCTTCTCTCCCCCAGGCTGCCCTAGCCCAGCTCTCTCAGCCTGGCTCCAGAGCAGAGCTGCTCCAGCTCCATCCCTGGAACTGGAGGAGCTTTAAGCTCTCTTCAACCCAAACCAGGCTGGGATTCTATGATTCGGATTCATCACTTTTGCTCTCACCACCTGCTCCTTAGGGATGTCCTGCTGCTGTAGTTGCTGTTCTGGCTCAGACACGTCATTTCGCAGTGCCAGACGCTGTGTTCTTCTGGTGTGGGTGGCTACCTCAACCTTGGGTCAGAAGACTTGTTATCTGTGACTTCTTCCTTTGCTTCATCAGCACCAGTAGCATCACTTCTTTTGTTGCTGCACCCACGTATTTGCTTTGCTTTGCAGCAAATTCCCATCCCTGTCACTGATGAGGAACTTGAATTTGGTGTAAATCTACTCCATATTGTAAAGCCAGGTCTAGCGGCCGCAGGGGCAGATATGGAGGGGGGCAAAGGGAGCATAAGGACATCAGCATTCCCCATCCTGCCAGGGCAAATCCCACCCAATGTAAAACTCCACAACCACCCCCAATTGACCAAGAAGAAAGGCTGGGACCCAAGCTACAAGAGTAAATATCTATTCCTACAGGGACATGAGGTGTCCCAGCCAAACTGCAGCACCCTGGTGGGGTTTTACATGGTTTTACATCTGTTCAGGCATTCAGGTTCAATGTGATTTCACTAATCCCTAACACACGTGCACGCCTTGGTTATTAAGCACAGTAAATACAAAACCACTCCTGTTCTGCAGCGTTTCTGCTGCCTTTCCAGTGATCCAGGCATCCCTGGAGCCAGCCTTGCTGCAGTTACTCATCTACGACACCAGATGATGCTGGGAGGGTTTCAAAGCCGGGTCAGAGGGGCTGGGACGCTGCCTTATCTCATTGTCCTGGGTATCCTTTAGCCCTCATGGTCAGCTCTAAGCTTCCAAGAAGCAAAGTCCTTATTTCCAGGGCCAAGCTATCCTCTAGTTTGTTTTACATAAGCATGGACAATGACAAAGTCTCCAGTAGAATTCCACTACCACACCAGAGTGTATAATGTGAGCTAATACATATAGATAAAGCAAGTTAATGC
>NDXB01015697.1:89731-101337 GCA_002631895.1 Agapornis roseicollis | reverse complement strand
ACAAAACCCCCCAACAAATTGAAAAAAAAAAAACAACTGTAAAAAATCTCAAAATAAAATAAAAAAAACAAAACAAAACAAAAACAAAAACCAAGATGAAACCTGTAAACTGTGGCTTTATATGACAGAACAAATAAGAGATGAAACTGTGAAGGGCTTCTTCATCTCAGAAATATCTGTTTTTCTTAGCATTAACTAGAAGGCATTAAATTTATATTTTGCAAAACACCAGTGTTACTGACCTCAATTCAGAGATTGGGTGTTAAACACTTACCCCAAAATTAAAGTTTTAAATTCTTTGTTNCAGAACAAATAAGAGATGAAACTGTGAAGGGCTTCTTCATCTCAGAAATATCTGTTTTTCTTAGCATTAACTAGAAGGCATTAAATTTATATTTTGCAAAACACCAGTGTTACTGACCTCAATTCAGAGATTGGGTGTTAAACACTTACCCCAAAATTAAAGTTTTAAATTCTTTGTTCTGAACAAATATTTTCAACAAAAACACTGCCACCACTAATAATAATAATAATAATAATAATAACTCATCTACTTCCTGTTATATTCATGCTTAGAAGTTTAGCCCTTAGCTGTTCCTGAGTTGTGTGTGAAGCCTGGAGAATTGTTTCCACTATGACAAATTAAACAATTAAAAGAGGAATGAGTTTTACTGAAGATTCTTTGAAGTGTTTTCACTCTGCTAAACATCTGTAATAACCAAAGTCTAATTAATGCTCAGTACAAAGGTCCTTATTCTTATTTACTCAGCACACTTTTACTAAAGGTCTAGCATAAACACTCATTAAAAACCTGCACTACCTCCTCTAAAGAAACCTCAGCTCTCCCATGAAGAAAGCAGTTTGTCTACAGGGGAAAGTACAGATGGAAAGACCATGAATGGTTACCGCAGAAGAGATGGTTGCAAAGAACAGACAAACGTGAACTGTGAATGAAAGACTGTACTTTCTGAAATCCCTTAAATTGTTACCTTAAGCTAACATACTGAGAGATGCTGACTGCTCAGTGCTCTTGTCTGCAGGTTCAGGTTAAGTGTCCTGCTTTATAGTTCTTGTTATAATGATGCATGCAACTGCATAGTAGACTTGTGTTATTGCTGTCTCCTGTGAGCCCTCATGAAAATGAGTTGTGTATCTCAAGAGACTCTCAGAGTGAGTTAAAATTAAATAATTAAATAAGATGAGGTGGGACAGTTCCACCAGCATTTCTGGAAATCATTTCAGCACAGTAGTTACCGCTTAGTGTGGCAGCAAGACACTATAATGAATTCCCAGGAAACCAGTTTGAGCATAGTGATGCAAAGCATGTATGCTTCACCATCATGAGGAGATGCATCCTTCATAACAGACTTGTCCTGAATTTCAGCGTCCCCAGTCTCCTATAATCAAATTGAGCACATATTTGAATTCAACTGGAAGATTCAGTTTTGCAGATGCATATTCGGCACAGCTCTGCACATCTTCTGTCACATCCCTCGGGGACTCTTTTCAGTCTCACAATGATGGAGTGACAATTGCTTATGGAACTTACAATAAATTGCATTTCTCATATACTTTCTGACTTCTCCCTCTGCACTCTGACCTCTAGACTTCCTCCCTGTCAGAATAAATTCTTCCATTATGAAAATCTGACCAGCTTCAAATCAACATAATTATTTAGATATAAATAATCAGGCAGGAAAATATTTCCTTCTTCCTGTGTTGTCTGTGCTTAGTCTATTGTTAAACTTGTATCTTTCAGCACTGCAGAAATCATGGTGTATTGACCTGGGGACCAAAGACAGAATAACAGGCTAGTTATAAGAATGAAAAATTGGATGTTATTTTTTGTTTTATCCTTCTGAAGAAGAGCTTGATAGATTGCCAACAGAATATACAATACTGAGGAACTCTGGTAATTGGCAGGAAAAAAATGTAATTCTAGGTAGATGAAGGGAAATGGTTCATCTGTAGTTGATCTCTGTTCTTTATTCCAAAGACTGATAGACCTGAGCTATAGGACTTTATATGAAAAAATGAGGCACCAGGTCTTTCTTAGTTTATGTGATACAGACACAATACATAATCATAGTATGCTTTCTAAAAGAATAGTGTCTTCTGCACAAGCTAGTCTATCTCAACAATGTAGCATCAAAACTATTTTGGAAAGCATTTAAAAACTGTATTACTTGTTGTCTTGCCCCTTTTCCGGGGTTATGTTGTAGCTACATGTAGGAGACTAAGAACTAGGAGAGAAAGTAAATAAAATTTTCCTAAAATAGTTTAATAGTAACTCCAATAACTACAAATGTTTTGACACCATAGTTCTATGTCGACAGATTTTCTGGAAAATGGAAATTGGACTACTTTTTTACTTCAACAGAATAAGAAATCTTTAATTTGTAAGGTAAATCCCAAATTATTGCTAAATTTATGTGGAAGTATATTACTGTTCTGAAAGTTAATCTTTATTAACCTGTAACTCAATCAGTTTCCTAAAGAAACAGAGAGAAAGATGACTGGATATCTCCCTCTTTAATTCTTTAAGCCAATAACCCCAGCTGATGGCTGTACAATATCAGGGGGTGTTATTTCTTGTACCATTCTTTCACACACACAGTCTTTTGGTACAGATCATCTCTAATCACCAAATCCATAAATTGTCTATGCTAATCTAGAACTGGGAGACTGTTATTTCACCTAGTAAATTACTTAAATAAATCCCTTTTACAAAGTAAATTGAAATAACCACAAAAGAAAGTTACCATGAAAAGTATAAATTGTTCTTTCATATAAGGCAAGAGAAATTCTGTTCTTGAGAGAAAAATTTGGGGAAAGGGGAAATGAGAAAATAAAATGGGATCCAAAACTGACACGTAATCAGGCATTATAAACAGATAAATAACAGAAGAAAAATTATAGCAAGATACAACAAAGACACTGAAAAATCACAGAAAAAAACATCAAGATAGAGAAGCAAACTGGAAAGTATAACTGGAAACAGCTGAAGCTGTTAAAGCTAATATGTGAAACTATTAGAGATGATTTTTCTCTCAGACCTGTAAGCATGCGTGTGTGAAACCACAGCAGTGAAATTTCTGTGAAGTGTAAGAAATCCAGTTAATACAGTTCAAGACAAAGACAGCTGACATAAAGAAAACATTAACTGAAAACAAAAATAACAAAACAAATTTCCACATGTGTTGGTATAATAACGGATACATATAATGGTATGCTGAAATTGCCACGGGAAGTGCAATCCAGGTATTTATTTCCCTGTGCTTTTTGCCTTTCAAATCCAAAAGAGCTCTTCTAACTTAACTTCCACATTTTCACATAAAACTTGCAAATCAAGTCAAGTGATGATACATTTGATTCAGAAAACCAGATATAATTAATATAACATTATAAAGATAACAGCATAGGGTTAATGATTTCAGGTTGCTATGCAGTAGGTGTGAAAAGCTGTGATATTCTTAGGCTCAATTTATAAACAGAGAATAACACTATGTAAAATTAATTACTTAGATCTGAATACACCACTCGTGACACTGCCCAAATAAGCATCAAGAAAACGAACAAAAAAATGCCCTCCTTCTGTGTTTCCTCTCCCCTTTACCTCCTACCCCTCAGGGAAAGGAACAGTCAAATCAAAAGCCTAGGAAGAAACAAAAATAGCAGCTGTATCCAGGGATATTATTAAGGAAAGGGAAATCATACATATTTGGGTATTCTAAAACAGTGAAAACAAAACTCCAGACACAAATCTTTCATTTGGGAAAGCAAGTTAGCTGGTTCTCTGGAAAGTAACTTATTACATTACATAACAGAAAGACAAACTGACAGCACAGATATGGGTTTTATATGCCCTAATGTACTTAGAGATGCAACATTAGGCATTGCTCAGGAACTAATAAATTACTCTAAATTACCACCTGATTTTTTAAAGGTAAAAGTAGGGTCTAGCTTTAGATAATTTAAAATTCATTAAATTATTTCAGATAGTAACGTGTGATTAATTTTTCAATAGTATCCTGACTGACAGACATATGTCAAACAATCCCTATTTATGAGGCTCCATTCCTCTGCTGGCTTGGAGCTCCACAGAGGCAATGTCATAAACCTTCATTAACTCCACAGTTTGTCTCACATAAGGTTTCTTCCTAAGTGCTCATAATATAGGCTACTATAGAATCTCAGAATATCTCTTCCTCCATTCAAGGCAGACACTACTTGCAAATATTCCTTTACTCTCAGTGATACACTTCATAAGCTTTATTTCTAGATTTTTATTAATTAATATTTCTTGTTTTACTGACTCAACTCTGAAATTTCTATAGGTTCTAAGTCATAGAAATGAATATGGTATTATTATTCTATGAAGATCACAAAAAAACAAAATAACCCTTTGGGTTAACAACTGCTAAACATGTTCTTAGTTTTAAATTAATGTGAGTTAGCTGAAACAGCTTGTGGTTCTGTTTCTGTTCATATTTGCATGATAGGTTTGATATTGGACAGGTTGTACCTAAACCTTCAACACAGCACAAGTATAGACTCTTCTTTATTTCTAGTACAACAGCTAAGTCTAATCTTCTCCTTCGTATATGTATTATATTGTGTTCGTACTATCTTGAGACTAAAAAAGGAAGAAGATAAAGCCAGAGATGACTTTTCATCCATCATTATCACACTGACATTACTAGATTTTATTATTTCTGACTATTTTGTCAGGATGGAATAAAGCCTTTCAAAGATTTCCTTTAAAATCCTGCTGCAGCCCTAACTATTAGCAGCACTGGTTTGAGTCAAGTTCTAGATTAAAGTTAATTTTCATTTTTACTTTACTTTTACTTCCAATATTAAAGTACACCACTTTAGTGCTCAGAATCCAGAGTCTCTGTTATTTTAATAGGCCTTAAAAAGTTACCTTGCAGGCTAAAATAGGTTGCATCGTTTAAACTAGCTGGAGTCATAAAATGGAACAGACATGGTATGAAGAAAAGCTTTTGAGATTATTTTTAGAAGAATCACCACATTCCTTACAGAAGAAGGTATGTGAACTGGAATTCAGACTTTTTTATGAAGAAAGTTGGAAGGAAAGCCTAGCAGCAGCTGCAATTAAAAGAGAACAGAAATGCTGAGCAGGGCAAGCAGCCCTGGGCAGAACTACTTCCTGGTAACACCTAGGTTAAAGTAGATTAGTCATGTTTTTCATCTAGGTGGACTTCCCCAGAGGACGCATCCACACAGGAACCATACCTAACAGCACCATGAGGATGAGCGGAGAGTATGAAATGCTGAAACAGCCTTAGGAGATAAATAGTTGCAAGGAACATTCAAAAGGTTTTAAAGCTGCTTGTGGCAAAAAAATTGCGCTGGCACCTGCTTCATCATTCCTTTTTCTTGATAAGACTGTCAAGACTGTCTTGTACCAAGGTCTTAAAATAGCAGCTTCAATAGGAGTTCAAGGAATTTATAAAAAGCAATGTGGACTAGTGATCAAAGTACTTTCTTCTGGTGCTATGTGTAGCTTACTGCTAAACACAACCTTTAATGGATTCCTTAATGGATAGCATTAACTGAAGCACCACTCACAGAGTAAAAATTAGCCATATGACAGCTAGGCAACTAATCCAGCACATTATATGGCAAAGGAGATTGATACCATATGGCACAAACAAAGGATTCTTTTAAAATTTGGTTTTAATCAATTACAACAATAAAATTGGTTACAAAAAAAATATATATAAAAGGAGGGATGTCCAGTCCTTTACATACAAAAAAATCACCAATGCCCTTCGAAATCAGCCCTTGAAATTCCCATCAGAAAAAAGTTTCTCATTCCAGAATACAAACAGGCAGCTCACGTAAGATCTACACCTGCGCTGTTGTACTGGAAACATGTTAGAACTGCCGTGGAATTCAAATCTTATTGTGATAATAGGATTTTTGAAAGTGTATCTAATTGATGCTTTTGTTAGATAATTTGGAAGATGAGCTGTGATCTGCTGTACTGCCTTTAGTAATAAATGGCTCCAGTGAGTGGTTAATTGTAGAGATATTTTAAAAGACTCACTGATTTTAGAAAATACATTGAAGAGGACTATTAGAAGGCACTCGTACATTTGTGAATGAGTAGAGGAAACTATTAAACACTACAAAACAATGGATTTCTTACCCTGTTTAGCCAAGATATTTGGTGAAACAGAGTGCAAATGAGTAAAAAAAAAATTCCTTGAACAGACAGAGGTCTGCAAAGTTTGCAAACAAAACAGAAAATATACATAAATTGCAAATAATAGTGATTCAGGTATATAATGCTTGTGCGCAGCTGGCAAACAAACTATTCTGTATACAAGCAGGCACATAGCAACGTCAGGATAACGGATGTGCTCTGCCACTACCATAAATGCAGAAATGTTTTTTGCAACTGCACCTATCAGATTTGTGCAGAGAGTGACTGTCAGAATCACGACACAGTAACAACACAATTAAGACAGATAAAATCCAGCCACCATTTCTGTAACTATAATTGCACCCACAGTCATGCTAGCCGTTACCTCTGAAACGCAAGCAGATGATTCATGAATCTGACTCACGTCTTTCTCTTTTCCTTAACCAGAGAGACCAACCCATCTACATTTATATCTGGAGTCCATGTAGCTAGGCAAGGATAATAGAGATATGCAAGACAGCACAAGGGTCCTTTTACATT
Source organism: Agapornis roseicollis (assembly GCA_002631895.1). NCBI lineage: Eukaryota > Metazoa > Chordata > Aves > Psittaciformes > Psittacidae > Agapornis > Agapornis roseicollis. Next base: position 94,622 of record NDXB01015697.1, on the reverse strand, counting down.
CCCAAAGCAGCAGAGGCTTTTCTTCTGTGCTGTTTCTCTTCCTGAGGAACTTGCTAACAGGAAAAAAAATTTCAGTGATTTCTTGAGTCATTCTTCTCATTTATAAATGTCAGGTCACCCAGTCAGGGAACAAAGCAAATACATGAAACTCTAACGAGCAACTACCCAGTTTAAAAAGGAAGAACTTGCAGCAGCCCACTTGTGTATAATCCACAGGTACTGTTTGTCCTAACAAATTATTTCTCAAAATACATAACAAGATCTCCTCTCAGAAGTGTGGCAGAATCCCAAATGACTGGTAAAAAATGACAAAAGGGAAGGGAAGTCCAATGTAGACATTAGATGCTTTAAAAAGTGTTAAAGATATTTACCTCCCATAGTTTGCTACCAGTTCAGCATTGTGCTGGAAACTCTTTAAAATCATGCACATTATTCATTGTATTATTATAACTATTGAAATGTTGACAATACATAATATACAGTATACAGATGTTTCTCAGATTAGAAGGGTGATAAATATGCTACTGTATGCATAAACTTAAATCTTAGTGTTTTGGATAAAAATATTAAATGACCAGTCCTTTTATCCAAATCTTGCCAGGTATGCTTGAAATCTGAAAACATTCTTTTTCCAGTGTTTGAAGAGCAGTTAGAAATTATGCCCAAAATGTGATCTATTTCAATAGAGAAAACAACCAAAATACATTTTTCACTGTCCAATTTTTCTCTTCCTTTGAATTAAAACATAAATTGTGACCACTGATTCTGAGATAATCTACTTTTGTTATGTATTTCACAACTCAGGAAGAAAAACAGCACATTGTTCCATTTTTAATGTAGGAACATTACTGAAATAATGACAGAAAACAAAACAGAGACAAGGTAGATAAGCCAAGTCCAGTCAATAAAAAAAATATTTCTTTTAAATACAATGCTTTAGCATTGAAATCAGCTAGGTTTCAAAGTGAAGGTAATTTTAATTTAAAAACATTTAAATGGCATAAGCAAATAACTTTGAGCCTTTTTCCTATTGAAGCAAGCCTTCTATAAAATTTTGCTTCTCACAAATTGAAAAACTGCAACTAAATAATTTCTTGTCTAAAATTTCCCAATAAGCCTTTAATTTAAAGCACACAACTTACAGATCTCTTTCTCAAACAGGAGTCATGGCAAACTTTTATTTATCACTGTCCACCATAATCATGACCAACCTAGCTAATTTTTTGTATGCTGGACTCAAATGACAAACCTCCAATTCCCACAAGGTGAACTGCAAAATTCCAAGCTCAGCAAAGATACCATTTTGAATAGGTCAGTGGCACTCAGCATCAACTGTTTTCCTCAGTAAGAGAGTATGTTGTGGTTTAACCCCAACTGGCAACTAAGTGGCACTCAGCAGTCAGCAGTTCCATCACTCCCTTTCCACCTCCCACACCTTCTCCTGTGGAATGGGGAGAATAGGAAAGAGGTAAAATTCATGGGTTGAGATAATAACTGAAATAAAATAAAAAACAAAAACAAAAACAAAAAAACGAGTAGGAAAAAGAGAGAGAAAGGAATAAAACCTAAGAAAGACAAGTGATGCACAATACAATTGCTCACCACCTGCTGATGGATGCCCAGCCTGTCCCGGACCAGTGACCCCTAGTTTATATTCTGGGCATTATGTTCTATGGTATGGAATATCTCTTTGGCCAGTTCTGAGTCAGGTGTCCAGTCTCTTCTTCCTCCCAGCTTCTCTTCCTCACTGGGAGAGCATGAGAGACTGAGAAGTCCTTGACTTAGGGTAAGCACTACATAGCAACCACTAAAACATTGGTATGTTATCAGAACTACTCTCAGACTAAAGCCAAAACACAGCACTGCACCAGCTACTAAGAAGAAAAAAAAATTCAAAACCCACCTGAACACATTCTTGTGTAACCTGCTCTAGATGGCCCTGCCCTGGCAGGGGGTTTAACTACACGGTCTTCAAAGGTCTCTTCCAACCCTAATGATTCTGTTGTTCTGTAATCTACCTATTTTACAACCTCCTGACACCACATGTCTAACATCACAGAATCCTATAAAGCAGGTTGGAAGGACCTTTGGACATCACCTACTCCAAAGCCCTGCTCAAAGGGCTTCTTGGCTGGATGCAACTTCTCTGAGACTGCAGAAAAGCTTGTGGGAAAAAGAACTGTCCTGGGGTTAAGCTAAATAAACAGGAGGTCACAAACCACCAGATATGAAAAAACTTGGTGGAGGCCATAGGTAACAATGTAAGAAGTTTCAGAGCCATAAGGAATGGTTTGATTTCACAAAGACCTATGTGAGAATCATCTGAACCTCACAGACCATTCCAGAAAAACATGGGAGTTCTTTTGCAGACTCAAATCACTGCCTAGGTAACTATTTCAGTAACACTTTGAAAGACTCCAATCACTGCCTAGGTAACTATCTCAGTAACACTATGAAAGACTGACACTGCCTAGGAAACACTACCAGAAATGCTGTATTTGAGTGCACTTGTAGAAAAACTGAGACAAATAAGGAAAAGGTAATTATAAGCAAGTTGTTCATTTGGGAGGGGAGAAGGAAATGGTAAAATGGAATAACCTGAAAGAGGGAAGGGGCCGGAGGGGGCGGGAGGGAGGGGATATAAAAGGCATCAAACCATGTGGTCAATATAATGTGGAGATCTCTGTAAAGCAGCCCAGCGACTGACCACTGCCTTTTGGAACAATTTTTTGCACTCTACTAGTATCTGACTTGCTTCTGCAGTCAGCGGGACAGGACATGACTTTCCTGGAGCTGCTGAAGGAGGCCTGGCAGCTTTACTCCTTGGTATGATGGAGGAATGCCTGGAGAGTATCACCTACCAGCTTTTCCCTCTGAGGTTTCTTACAGCACACATCAGGGTCTGTCTCTTCATTTTAAACCTTCATAAACTCTGTTACAGCTCCTGCAGAGCTAGATTATTTTTTTATTACAAATCTATTTCATAAAGCCTATAATTAAATGGTACCAGTTCAGTTAATTCCTACTCATTGCTTTACAGGCCTACAAATTGAATCAACTCCTGCAGCTGCTGAATCAGGTTGTTCCCTGGATGTATACATTTCAGTTCATACAAAAAAAAAAATAAATCCGGGAAGTCACAAACCCCCCAATAATAGAAAATCCTTTTCAGAAGTAAAACTATCACCCAAGAATCAACACTGAAGAACAGGAATTATTTAAAATGTCAAAAAGGTGAATAAAAGCTCTGCTCAATCGTCATTGGCAGCTTCAGGATTTCTTTTCGCCATTACAGAAAAAATATTATTAGTAAAGAGAAAAGGAGATATCCATATATGTTGAATCTAAATTTGAAGTCTGTTTAAAAACGTACCTTTTCACACCACACATTAACTGAGATACTTAAGTCTTCAATTTCTTCAGGACATTATTTCTGCAAAACATACTACAATCACTGTCAAACACACAGCATTTCTGCTAGTATGTTGGTTTTTTACCATTTCCCTAAAAATTCTCTTCTTCTACACAGTACCAACTAGATTTGCCTTTAGCTGCACTCATCCTTTCATTATGTTTAGCTTTTTCTACTCTTTTGAAAAGTACATACTGAGCATAACTATTTTTTAATCTTATTTTCCTCTCTTCTTTTCTTACTCTTTGTCCTGGGTTCAGCAGTTGCAGTCAGTTTTTCTTCTCTTTAGTAGCTGGTGTTTTGACTTAGCCCGGGAACAAGGCTGATAAGGCCAATGTTTTTGGTTGTTGCTGAGCGATGTTTGCTCTGATCAAGGACTTTGTGAGCCTCATGCTCTGCCGGGGAGAAGGGGGGGCCGGAAGAAAGGAGGGACAGAACCCAAATTGACCAAAGAGGTATTCCATACCATAGCACGTCACGCCCAGGGGGTAACTGGGAGTTACTTGGAAGGAGGGGGAACTTCCCGGTCGGGCTCGTTTTCAGCAGGTGGTATCGTACCCTCTTCCCTTGTTTTCTTTGTCATTGTTATTATTGTTGGTGATAGCGATAGTGATTTGTGTTGTACCTTGGTTACTGGACTGTTGTTATCTGACCAGTGGGAGTTCTTCGGCCCATCTTCCCTCCCACTCCTCTGGGAGTGGGGAGGAAAGGTGGGGGGTTGAGTGGGTGAACGTGCTGCCTGGCTGGGTTCAAACTACAACAGNACTGTTGTTATCTGACCAGTGGGAGTTCTTCGGCCCATCTTCCCTCCCACTCCTCTGGGAGTGGGGAGGAAAGGTGGGGGGTTGAGTGGGTGAACGTGCTGCCTGGCTGGGTTCAAACTACAACAGTCTTCCAGCTCAGCCAGTGTTAAATACCAGGCTTCTCAATTTATCACTTCCATCCATAAATGTATTTGGTTCTGGTTTAGACTGAGTTATTCAGAATTCTTCAAATGGAATGTCACAGGTACCTCATAGATGCCTATAGTAACATGTTATATGTTAAATGCAAACAATGTAACATAGGAACTCATTTTGCAAAGTATTCACAACTCAGAACTGATATACAGAACAGCCACATAACTTGCAAAGGCAGCTTTGCCTAGAGGGATGAATGAAGGAAATAGATAAACATCTATGTGTCTGTAGGTATGTAAACAAGAAGTGTCTGCCTATAAGTAACAAACCAATCAAAAGGAAAATTAGTGAAGTTTGGTATTGGAATTTTCTATAGATAAATACTGTTGTAAATACAGAAATATTTGAGACACCTGCTTCTGTTAACGTGGCAAGAAAGAAATCGAATAATTAGAAAAATACCAAACGTCTTACAACAGGCTGTCTGAACAGACTGAGTCGATGCAATTCTGGATGTCCGGTTTTAAGTGTCCCTTTGCTTTGAAAGAAAGCACAGCTTTTTTTTTTTTTTTTTTTTTTG
>NDXB01015697.1:39765-65934 GCA_002631895.1 Agapornis roseicollis | reverse complement strand
ATTTTTTTTTTTTTTTTTTTTTTTTTTTTTTTTTAATCATCTAACATTACTCTCGGCTTACTTAGGCTGAGTGGCACCTCTGCTCAAAGCAGGTACATGAGATCAGGTTATTCAGGGACTCTTCCCGTTACATTTAGTATATCTTCAAGGTAAAGACTCCACACTGCAATGGGAAACATGTTCCAGTATTTGATTGCTCTCATATTTCTTTCTGACCAAAATTTCTCATATGCTTCAGCTTGAGCTCTTTGCATTTTGTTTTATTGTCATGCACCACTAAGAATCCATTTCCATCTCATCTGTACTCTCTCAGTAAGTACCTGAAGACCTCCCTTTAATCTTATGTTCTCATGGCTAAACAAACCCAGCTCTCTAACCCTCTCCTCCTACATCATGTACTCCAGTTCCCTGACTATCTCGGTAGCTCCTTCTTGGGTTTACTCCTGTACATCAATGTCTTTCTTATCATGGGGTGCTCAAACTGGGCACAATACTCCAGATGCATTCTCACACATGCTTAATAGAGGGGAAAAATTACTCCCCTCAACCTGATGGCTACTCTCTTGCAAATGCACTGCAGAATGCTGCTATTTTTCTTTTCATTGCTTACTTTACCAGGACCCACCCACTGCCTTTTCTGCAAAGATGCTTTCTGTTCTGCTGGCACCAAGCCTGTACTGCTGCATGGTAAATTATTCCAACCTAGGTGTGAGACTTAGCATTTACCCTTGTTGAATTTCATGAAGTTCCTATCAGATCATTTGTCCTGTCTGTCAAGGTTCCCCTGCAGTTTTCCCGAGTCCACTGCATTTCCCAGGTCATTATTACAGACATGAAAACAGTGCTTCCTCTAGCTGCAATCCTTAGGAGACATCACTAGTCATTGGACCCCAACTGAATTTTGCACCCCAACTGAATTTTGCACCACTGATCACAATCCTCTGACCTTGGTAGTACACACACCAGTCTCTGCTGGTAGGCTCAGGAGCCTGGGAAATCTAAACCACACCTCAGTAGCAAACACCAAGACAAAAAGAGACACCTGAGGACTTTGGCATTTTCCATGTCCTTTGTCATTAGATCATCTGCCCCACTAAGCAGTGTGCCCAGTTTCCCTCAGCTGCCTTTTGCTGCCAATGTACTTGCAAAAGCCCATCTTGTTTCTTTTACAGGCCCTGATCCAAACAAGCGAAGGCTTTCCTAATACCTCCATATGCTTGGACAGTGTCTCTGTAGGAAATAATCAGGAGGCTAATCCCAGCTTCCACCTTTTGTGTCCTTTCTGATTTTGTACATCTTCAGTTGATATTCTTGCATTGATCAGTGAGAGTCTTCTGCAATACCCACATGGCTTATCTGTGTCATAGCCTGCTCTAACTGATGAGGTTGTACTTGAAGGTCAATCAATTGCCCTGGGCATTTCTTTTGTCCAGTGCAGACTCCTAAGGGATTCTGTCAAGATAATTCCTGAATAAGTGGAAGTTTGTTCTCCTGAAGACCAAGTTTGTGATTCCCTTTGTGTTGTTTTTGTTTGTTTTGTTTTGTTTTGTTTTTCCCCAGAATTCTAAACTTTACAGTCTCATGGTCACTGCAGTTTTAAGTCCACCACTGACTTTCACATCTTTAGCTAGTTCTTTTTTTGTGAATAACAGGTCTGCAGACCACCTGCCCTTACTGGCTCACTGATCACCTGTGTCAATGGTGATCAATGACCATTGACACATGACAGGCATCTCTTGGTTTGCTTGAATTTTGCCATGCTATGCTGTACTTCCAGTAAATACTTAGGCTTGTATGGTTCCAGGATTTTACCAGTCATGAGACTTCCTTAAGCTGGTCAGAGTCTTCATCTACTTCCTGCTGTTGGTTATGCAGTTTGTAGCAGATGTCTTGCACTGTTACTCAGGTAGGTCCGTCCCATGATTTTTACTCATAGCTCTTCACTAACTTGTGACCTGCACTAAGCCAAAGATCTGTTCACTCAAATCACTCCTTTGCGCAGAAATGTACGGTTACTTTTATATGAAGGGTTAATAGAAAATGGCACAGTGCTCATTCCTTATGGAGAGATCTATTCCTGCACTAATTAACTTGCCTGCACCTCAAAGACTCTCCTAGATTACAAATGATTTTAATCCTACAGCTGTATGGGAACAGTAACTTCAGGTGTTGTGGGGTTTTTTGCCTCAGCACTTCAATCCACAAATTAAGTATGCTATGTAATCACACATTATTGTTTTTTTTTTCTTTCTGTGTAGATGATTGGAGGTCAGTATTGGGGAAAAAAATAATTTTGACCTCTTTAAATTTCTATTCTGAGCTTGGAAGGCAAAGTAAGAAAATGTTTCAAATCCTTCTTACATGCTGAAGGAAGCAGAATCCTGCTGATTTTCTGTTAAAATAAAAGATGGAATTCTGAAATAAATTGCTTGGTTCCAGAAACTGCAGCTTAAGAAAGCACATGTGAAAGGATAGGAAGGCATTGATGGCATGCCATTCTCTCACACACTTCCAGGAAAAGCTGACTAGCCTACAGGCCAAATGATTCTTGCAAAAAAGTTCTTCTAAAATAATATCAAGAGGAAATGAGTGACAGCATGGAAGAAGGATGTCAAAGAGAAAAAAAGCTTATATGAAGTATATAAACACATTTGCTCCTCCTCTTTCTTCCTGCAATTGCCCCACACTCAATTTTCTGTTCATTCATCTGTTCAGGCTAGAACGTATACACTCTGCCTTTGCTATTTGTTTGTATTCTGCCTTGGACTACCAAGGAAACCTCTATAGAGATCTGCAACTTACTACCGTACAAACTATTGGTCTGTGGATTGAACTTTACAACTGGAGTAATGAAAGTGAGTGTGGCTAGTTTTAACTGTACCCGAAGTACATGTTTAGAAGAAACAAGTCTACTCTAAATTCTAAATACATAATAGGTGAACTGCACAGAGATCCTCTCTGGGAACTTCCACGAATCTTCAGGAGCACAGACAGTGAATGAGAAGGATGAAGATCACAGCTGAGGAAGCTGGATCATTTCAGCAGAAACTGTGAACTAGGGAGAGAAGGGTCACTACAAGTTAGCTCAAATAAATCTGGCACTATAGCCAAGAATTAAATAAAAATTATTGCGAGTCCCTCAGTGCCCTTTTTTACTATGGCTGCTAAAGACATAGCCTTAAGCACTCCGTCATTTTGCTAAAAGTCCATAGATCATCCTGTCCATTTATAAAACATGTAACTTGCATAACATACATATGTAAAAAGAAGTGTGCAACACTAAACTCACAGCAGGATATAAAATTGTCTCACGTGTACATTCCTTGATGAAATACATTCATTTTTCAAATAATAAAAAAGCTTCCTAATGACAGATGTAAAGTTTAACAACAATGCAGACAGGTCAAATTAAGTAAGCTTAAAACTCTGTTTATTTCATTCTTTGGATGCACGTTCAGTTACAGAAATAAAAACTAATGTTTTATTTACTTCTGCAAGAATACAAGTTCTCATTCACTAAGCTAGTATGCACTTTTTTCTGGTTTATTTGATAGATATTTATAAAATATTAATGGAAGTATCAAAATGAAAATGTAGAAATACTCATTCTATTTTCAGGTCTTTTACATACTCACCAAAACACACAACAGTAAACAAAGAGGAGTAACACTAATCATGTTTTCCCTAGGAAGGTAAGCTCCACGGTGGAAATATTTGGGCATGATCACCACTTGTATCAGTGTATCTCTTGCTCTTAGGGCTCATCACTAAGTAACATTTAAGAACAGCAGTGTTCAAGACTTAAGAACAACTAAGGCTGATAATCTGCTACTTTCATAACTCCTGAAATGAGATATATGTCTCTAAAATAAAACTAAAAAAAAAAAAAAAAAAAAATTTCAAGAGGTGAATAATCCCTATTTTTTTTTTTTTTTTGCTTTAACTTCTTTTTTCCCCTCCCCCAGATTGTCTCCTGTACCAGAAATAAATATGTCATCAAGGTATCTCTTTACCATCTAAGTCCACATAACAGGAGAGCAAACAATCATGATGCAAGACAACACCTGAGAATACAACAGTACAAAAGATTTTCTGTTACTCTGTTAAACAGAGCTCACAAAATTGAGCTCGAGACTAAAATATCCTTCATCAGATATCTCATCCCCTCTTTAAAGCTCTTCTTACATACATTCAGCATATACGCCTTTAATTTGTTGGACAGCTGCTGTGAAATACAATTAGTATAGAAATATCTTCAAAAGTGATACTAGTGATGGAAAAGGGGGAAAGGGGATGTTGGCTCACTTGGGTAAAGAAAGGTATCTTGTGTGTGTAATAATATTTTACCCGAGTTACAATGCATGAACAACACTATTTGTTTGACTTAATGCCCATTACTTGAATGGACTGAAAAAGTCCTTCAGATTTGGCTGTAAAGAATAGAGAATATTAGGTCAAACTAAAAATGGAATCTCTCTACAAACAACGGCACCTGTCTCCCTGTTGTATTAATACATAATTGTGGAAGATACAGAACTGGGAAAAGGTTTCAAGAGAAGGGAAGAACATGCACTTTTAATAAGCTGCTAATTTGTATCTAAATATGCATGAGCATCTATCTATCTACCTGCCTACCTATCTACCTACCCAGCGATCCACCCAACCATCTATTTAGTATACGTGATAGATTCTACATCAATTTTAATCAGGTTTTGGCTTCAGACTATATTTAGATTCCTGCATATAGCATACTTTTCTACTTTTCTATGCCATGGAATATTGCCATGAGTGGTTCTCTCCTACTTCCATTCAGATAGAACAGACCGTGCAGGGGCATCGTGTCTGGGTCGGATGGCTCGCTTACAGGGTAAGAAACCCTGTTAGATTTCATGTCAAAATTAAATTACATTATGAAATACACTTTTTCCAGGTAACTCTAATAAATCCTAAGTGGTTCAGCTGGGACTGCAGCAGTGTGTTTGATCTGCAGTGACTGACATTTGGGTCAGAAGACACCCTGCTGCAGTTCCCACATCAGAAGATTCAGGACAGGGAAAGTTTTTCCTGCCTCTTCCAGGTCTTAAGATCAGGATCCTGGATCTGAAGTGGTACCCTCCACTGAGCTATACCTTGTGCCATTAAAAACCTGTCCTTCATTATTCATTTCAGGAAGCTGAATGAGCAACACAAAGCTTTAATCAACTTCAGCAGTAACCTTTCCCATAAGGGTGTATGAGTTGTTAATACAAAGGCTGCATGATGAAGCAAAGACTGAGGCACAGGAAATGGAGTTCACCATCTTTTCCGATGTTCCCTCTTTCCTCTCAATTGACATGGAACAATTCCAGCTGTTTTCACATTGGCAATGTAAAGGCTTTTTAAATATTCTCTATTATTACTACAAGTTCACTCTTTTGCCCTTTTTTCCTTTTCCCATAACAGTTTAAGAGAATTAAAACCCTCCACAAAAGGATTAGTATTAACCACATCCTATAAAAATATCTCATATGACTTTTGTGTGCTGAAGGGTTTTTGTTTGGTTCTTTAAACACTTGATCTAACATAAAAAGAGAAAATCACAGGAGAAGCAGATTTCTTTAAAGTAATCCTCTGGCTTTCACTGTATACAAATACGCATGACAGAGTTTGTCTCCAGTCATGTAAACAGAAGCATAAAAAGAAGGAAAAAAAAGGTAATAAATAACGGGCTGCGAGATTCAGGTTCCTATGCAACCTCACCTGGAGTATTGTGTACAGTTCTGGGATCCTTAAAGAAAGGACATGGAACTGTTGGAACAAATACAGAAGAGGGCCACGAAGTTGATCAGGAAACTGGAGCATCTCCTGTATGAAGACAGGCTGAGAAAATTGGGGCTGTTCAGCCTGGAGAAGAGAAGGCGGCATGGAGACTTCATAGCAGCCTTCCAATATCTGAAGGGGGCCTATAGGGATGCTGGGGAGGGACTCTTCATTGGGGACTGTAGTGACAGGACAAGGGGTAACGGGTTCAAACTTAAACAGGAGAGGTTTAAATTGGATCTAAGGAAGAAGTTCTTCACTGTGAGGGTGGTGAGGCACTGGAATGTGTTGCCCAGGGAGGCTGTGAGTGCTCCATCCCTGGTGGTGTTCAAGGCCTGGTTGGATGAAGCCTTGGGTGACATGGTTTAGTGTGAGGTGTCCCTGCACATGACAAGGGGATTGGAACTAGATGATCTTAAGGTCCTTTCCAACCCTAACCTGATTCTATGACTGATAAGCCTTTTCATTTCTAATATCATCATTTACGGTGTCTTGGATGCAAGTGTAGAACTGCAAACTGGAGACAATCAATTAAGTCAAAATAGGGTAGATATAATTCCTGTGATGGCCCTGCCAAAAGAGACAGGCATATTTTTACTGAAGGAGAAGAGCAATCATAGACACGGAGGTAACAGTTGAGCTTTTGATGGCTGTAATACAGGGGAAAAAAGTCCTTTTGGGACAGTTAGTTTAAAGGATATGTGTATGCTTAAGCATTATAATTGGTAAGATTTAGGAAACAGCTTCTGTCATCTTTTTTTATATAGCCTGAATGATGCAAGGCACTCAAGATGTTTCTATGAATATTGTAATAAACAAGAACATGTTATAAAAATAGAAAAAAAAATGAATTAATTTAGATTTTATGAGTTGGTGGAGAAAAGCAGGGGTAAATGCTTGTCACATTGTAATCAGTTTGATTTGTGTGATTGACTTCAGTAACATTAAGTTTACATCCCCCATTCCTGCAAGGTTGGTTGGTTTTGTTCAGTTTTTTCCCACTCAAACAAGTTCTGAAGAAATAGCTCACAGCTTTTTAATAAATGGAGCAGAAAACACACATCAGAACAAAATATGTGACTTGGTTCATAAACTCTTTGATTCATCTGAGAAAAAAGGCATGAAGTTAAGGAGGACTCCCAGCCTTGTGTCAAAGAAAATTTTTCTGTGCAACCCAGAAAATATACTGTAACTACAGATAGCCAGTGAAATCCTACACATTTCTTGGCTATAATAGCAACAATTTTTGAGGTTCTGCAGAGGTAAAATTCATACTTTCTCTTTCAGACATGGACAGGAGGGAGTAACTGAGGAGGGTGTTGAAAAGGTGGGAGGGAAGGAGGTAAAGAGGGAAAAAGAAAGGGAGGGAAAACAAGGGTAAAACTCCAGATCTGCAAAAGTTACCATGCAATATCCCTTGAGATTCTAGGCTAAAGGCAGCTGTGCCTGTGATTCCAGGAATCATGGCTGACTGCTCAGTGGACCCAGCAGTCTTGGAAATTACTCACAGTAGACAGATAAAAGAGACCCATTCTACAAGTTAAACTCAAACCCCAGTACAACCAAATGTTCTCTGCCTACTAAGGTGGCCTCCTGCCTAGCTGTTTCTCTTCTAAAATAGGTCCTGTGACTGCTTTATCACGGTATGTCTGGTTTTTAACAAGAAAAAATAAGTCCAATCAAGCTAACTCTAACAAGCTCAGAGTACTTGCATGAAAATGAGCTGAGCAGATGGAGTTTCAGTTCTTGGCTGAAGACAACATTTGAATTCAACTGTCCTGTGATCTGAAAATGCTAGTCCATAATATTTACTCTTTTGGTCCCCTGAATTGCAAAGAATGTAACTTAAAATATAACTTTTCAATATACATATGATTTTGCATACAGACATGCCATCAATAACAATATCTACGGAGATTTTTGATTGTATTGTACCTTCTCCCTCACTCTTATTTACCTTGCAGTATTTCCGCTTCAATTTTATTTATAAGGCAAGACAAAACCCAGAAAGGAAGCTGAAAGCACTATGTTACAACTAGAAACCAGAACACATGTACCTTACAAGACAATAGCTGTTTCAGTTTTCATAACTACCCCTTAAACTGTCTCACTCCTCACTTTTATATGAACATTATTCTGAAATTAAAAAATGGGATTTCTTAGAAGGAATGCAAAAAACTGGAACATGCATGCTTATGTCATTGGCTTGAATCTGTGTTATGATGATGAAGAAGTATGATGAAGTATGTTGATGTTTACAAGATTATCTAATATTATAAAACCCCCTCAACAGTAACTCTTTATAAAGGCAGAGTTTAAAACAACTTAGCTTCTACACCTGTGAAGCACTGTATAATTAAGGGATTTTAGTTTCCTACTAATTTGGCCTATATTCTGAATTTTGGCAGCTTAACAGTAGTGAGTTTTGCAATTATTAAGCATTCATATGCATGTGTGGCTGAACCAGAAAAGGTTTTTATTTTTATTTAAATAAACTAGTCTTTTTAATGCCTATTGTACTAATCATGAAATAAGTTTTGTTCCATACTATAATTCAGGATGTTGAGAAACATCTCAAGTAATCATGAAGAGTCCTTACCAAAGAGTAAATGGTCCCTATGCCTTTTGCCAAGGACAAGAGCAACTCCCGCCATCTTCAAAAGAAATGTACTCCAGATAACTGGTCTCAGGTCACAAGACTCTTCCTGTTTTCTACTCACACAGCAATTGGCATAAACATATGTATTGCTACAGCTGAATCAGGTTAGAGTGTTTTTGTTGCAGAATGCTTAAATTCCATTGGAAATTGCTGTTGCATACATCAGTGAGAGACTGATCTGAAATCAGACTCATTACAATCAGTACATTGTCTCAAAGATTGGTATGAGAAGCTGAGATGGAATTCCACCTATCTTTTGTCTCAGAGATGGGTGGAAAGACCTGAGATAACATCTATATAACAAGAACAAATATCTTGTTATATTGTTCTATATTTCACAATTGTTGTTTCAAAATGTTTGAAAATGTATTTTAGTGGTCATATTCTTAAAAAAGATTATTTCAGCAATTTGAAACCAGATTTTCTGGCAGTTTTCATTTTATTCTAAAACTGTCTTTTCCCAAATTTTTTATCATCAGAATATGGGGGAAACAAGAAAAAAAACATACAAGAAAACAACAAAAAATCATACAAGATTTAGTATCACACTTGAAAATGCATCATAGCATTGTCAAAATGTAAGAAAAACATTAAATCAGCAATATAAAATAAAAGCAAACAAGTATCTGGTTTGCCTATAAAGTTCAAACCTCTTACACTGGGAAAACTCTTTGTCATTGGAGTCTTTTAATACCTTATAGTACTTCTGTTCAATAAATAGCAGCAAGGTTATATTTATTTCTTTAGTAATGAATAAGAAAGTGCATTATTTTTGAAAATAGTTTCATTCTGCTAGACCTCTGAAAGAGAAGTGAACAAAAGCAGTATAATAATGCAGGATGGAAAACACATACTTCATTGTATAAAGTTATTGCTGCAAAGTAAACCTCTCATTATTAAGAGACAAAGAATTAAAGGAAAACAAAAGACAACTTACCTACTTAGGGGTTTTCGTGTGGGGCATACTGACATGCATATGCTTAAAGAAATTATGTTCAAATATTTTTTTCTATCAAAACCAAGATATAACATCGTAAGAATGTTACTAATCACATTACTGTTCTGCTAAGAGATAAAGATGACTGAAAAAAAGATGCTTCTGTAATTTCCAGGCAGGTAGCAAGAAATGACCTGCTTTTCCTCTGCATGACTCTAACATTAATGTTAAGCACTTCTACTACAGCTTTGGATTTCAATAGTAATCAGAGCACCCTACCAGAACCCACGCTGCTCAGTGCTCAAAAATAAATGGCTGAGTTGGATAAATGCCAGGAGCTTAAGGTATCTGTTTTCTATCTTCATGATTAGTGACAAGGCATGAACTGAATACTTAAATGAGTGAAAATGTTCTTACACTGATTCTTAGCATGCAAAAGTTATTCTACTAAATTATCTTCTTGGCTGGAATCATGAAACGTGTGATCTGGCACAAGGTATAGTTCCAGCTCTACCGAAATGAATTCATTAACTCCCACAATCTTACACAAATGGAATCATAATATTCTGTGATGGCTCTGAAGATAAAGCGCGTCAGTGTCATGATGAATTATATTATGCATAGTATGCAGAAAAGAATAAGCCACTTCTTCAAAGTACCTGGTTAATTGCAAGAAAAAAACACTCCCCAAAATAGAACAGATTCTTTAGAGCATTCATTGATGAACCAGATTAATTTTACTACTGTGATATATTTCATTTTCTAAAATAATAATGATATATGGTATTACTCCTCTTTTCCAATCACCCATTATGATCTTAAAGGAAACATGTTCATACGAAACCTTGCACTTCCAATGATGTACAAGAAGTAATAGTAAATAATCAAATCAGCTATGGACAAAAATGTGTTACACTACAAGAGTTCATTTATAGTACTAGGTGGATACCCCAACCTGTACCTTTTTTTAAACTTGACAAGAGATACAAAGCTAGATGCTATCATAACTCTTCCCAAATATATCAATATAAATATATGAAAACCAAAAACCAAACAAAAAACTGCAACAAAACAACAAAAAACCTCAACCAACCAAAAAAAAAAAACAAAAAACAAACCCAAACCCAAAATCTCAACCCCCAACCAACCAATGAAAGAAACAAAAAAAGAAAATCCAGAAAACCTTTGGGAATTTTGAATGAAATGAACTGTTGGGTATTTGCCACAGATTGTGTGGATAAGCAGTCATGATGAAAGCTTGAGAGAATGGGATGAATGCAATAACTAAAAGCTATCCCTTCGTATTTATGAGAAGGTGTGATATATAACATTAAAACAAAATAAAACAAAACAAACCCCAAACCCTCCACACAAGAAAGTATCACCTTCCTGATACTTAATCTTCACCTAAGAGTTTTCATCGTCACAATACATCCTACAGATTCCATTTTTGCCTTAGTGTTAACTTGGCTACTGTGACTCTCAGTGGAATGCCAGTAAATTGATGACAGGGACCTTTCAAAACTTGGTAGAACTGTTATGTACTCAGGCAAAGTAGCTGATGATCTTAAACATGTAGCTAAAACATTTCATGGACTTCATTCTCCTGCATACTGCAGTCAAACATTTGTTTTTATTGGTTGATATGGAAATTACGTGGAAAGTTCATTCAATAGTCATAGAATCATAGAAATATAGAATGGTTTGGGTTGGAAGGGACCTTCAAGCTCGTCTAGTTACAACATTCCTGCCATGGGCAGGAGCACCTTCTACTAGACCAGGTTGCTCAAAGCCACATCCAGTCTGGCCTTCAACACTGCCAGGGATGGGGCAACCACAACTTCTCTGGGCAACCTGAGCCAATGTTTCATCACCCTCATAGTGAAGATTTTTTTCCCTACTTATCTAATCTAAATCTACCTTCTTTCAGTTCAAAGCATTCCTCCTTGTCCTGTCACTACATGCCATTGTAAAATGTCCCTTTCCAGATTTCTTGTAGGCCAACTTTAGGTATTGGAAGGCTGCTATAAGGTCCTTCAGGGGCTTCTCTTCTCCAGGCTGAACAAGCCCAACTCTCTCAGCCTGTCTTCAGAAGAGAGGTGCTGCAGCCTTATGTTCATCTTTGTGGCCCTGCTCTGGACTTGCTGTATCCATGCATTTATTGTGTTTGGGGTCCCAAAGCTGAATGCAGTACTCTAGGTGAGGATTCATGAGTGTTCTCTTTTTTCTACTTCAATAAGGAAACTGATCATCAGAATCATTCTGCAAGTTATTTTTCTTTCAGATGGTTACAACAAATGATTGACATACTTTCTTGTTCCAATATATCTCATCTACTTATCCTGGATTGTACAGATGGCATATCCAGGACTAGCCTTAAGCTTATTTGTCAGAATACTAATTATTCTCATGTCCCAGATAAGAATATCAAACCAGCCTAATACTCACACACATCTTCTGATAATGTTCACTTACTAAATCAGAGGTTCTATTTACCCCCTTTTTGTTATTCTTTGAAACTTCAAAGTAGCTCTCACCAATCTGACTCTAACATAGTGTACAAGTACAAACCAACATCAGTTTCTCACTCCCTGTAAAGGAACCAACAACTATTAATTAGACTTGTGGAGTATCTCTATGGGTTTTTAATAACGGCAAAAAATAAAACCAGAGATATTCGTAATGCTTTCAACTGATGAGGAGAAAATAGCCCAAGAATTGCATAAATTACTTTCTTTTCTGAAGAAGAAGGAACACTCTCTTAAAAGATATGACAGCTACGAACAAATAAGTGACTTCTTGAGCAAGGGAAGAATTTGTTTAAAACTCCTTTCTTGTAACACCTAGAAGTCCATTGAAATGTGCAGGGTACACTAGACAGTAGTTTAAATAACAGGAGCTAAAACCCTATAAAGCATTAAGTTCAACACTGTAAGCTTAATAAAGTATTTCATAAGTAAATTCAAATGAAAAGCTATTTGATTAATGAAAGCTAGACATCATTCTGAAATATTGGGAAATCACACACACATCCTAAACAGGGGCTATGATGCTATCTTACATATACATAAAAAGCAGTCACCAAAACCTTAGTTTCAGGGGTCTTAAAAATGCAAAGGCCCCTAAAATATGATTTCCATCACCCTATGTTCTTTTCTGAGTCACAATACAAGCATTGAAATTGTGGCAAGTATATTAAATTATTTTCAAATGTCTTAAATACAGATGTTAAACACATTAGCAAAGTGATAATATAAAATTCACAATCATGTCTCTCCCTTGGGCACAATTCTAGCCCAGTGAGAATGGGCTCTCCCTTGTGGAAAAACCTGAGGAAACCTGAACTGCAGAGGTACAGCATAAGCTTTCTGTTGTGCTTCAAGCTGAAATTTGGGCTACCCTTCTGTGGCTAAGCAGGGACCATTCTCACAGAAGACAACTCTGAGGAGTCCATTCTTTGTCCCTCACAGTGATATTACTGTCCTAGGAACAGGAGTATCAGACCAGAGTTCATGACTTGGCTACTGAGTACAACCCTCTTCTATTGCAGAATAAAATTTATTTGTGTGGTCTTCAGCTTTGAAACCACAGACTACCTTTGTATGAGGGAACTGAATATGAAACTCATAGAGCCTCAATTTATTAGGGCATCCTTCCCCTCACCAAACAGGCTAAAAAGAATATGGAGCAAAAAACCACAGGCTTCTTTCACCTCTCAGTATACCAGCAAGTAACTCTACAGAGCACAGCAGAGAAAAGTAAACTGAATTATTATCTGAGCTGGAATAAATTACTTGCTCCATGTAGCAAAAGAAGGGCGGGTGCTCTTTTCAGAGCAGAGCAATGTGCTCTGGTGTGAGCTTAATAAGTCAATTGGATTCTACTGAGACAGATTGAAGATTTCAGTTGCAATGTACCTACTACCAAGAATTCTGTTTACCTTATATTCTTCAAATACTTGTATCATGTTTGTCAAGGCTATTTAATTTAAATCATCTCTTCAGGAACCAGAACCACAACCAGCAAAAATGTGTAACTATATGGGCAGCAATACAGTTACATAGCCACAGCTCAGTATTTGTATATCAAAGTCACAATAAAAAGCTTAAAAATGGATTTGAACATACTACTGTTGCTACTTCTTTGGCAGTAAGAAAGATGTGGAGCAACACAGAGATTTGCTGAACAAATAAACCTGTGGAAAACCAAGTTACTAAGGTAAGCCTGATAGAAAATGAATATATTCTGCTAAACTCCTCCTACGTAAAATTCATTGTTCCCTCTATAGCAGATGATCCCAATTGCAGAGGCTATTCAATCTTGTACACTGCAATAAGCTCTTAACGCATAATGAATAGCATTAACAGTAGGCAATATGTGGAAGTTATGAACTACAGTGTCTTTATCGAACTATCTCACAGAAAAAGCTGACCAAAATCACTGTTTATATTCTGGAAAAAAAAAAAAAATATTCTGCTTGCACAAAGTTTGTGAAAGAGATTTGGATGTTTGGTTGATGATAAGACTAATACAAGTCAACAATGTGTGTCATCAGCCAAAAAGATCAACTGTATCCTGGAGTGCCTTAAGTATAGCTAACCAGCTGAAAGAAGCTATTGTCCCACTATGCTCAGCACTGGTGCAGCCTCACCTCAAGTAGTGTGTGCATTTCAGGGCTCTACAATGTAAGAATCATAGACTCATAGAACAGCTAGGGTTGGAAAGGACCTTAAGATTATCTAGCTCCAACCCCCTGTCATGGGCAGGGACACCTCACACTAAACCATGTCGCCCAAGTTTCTTTCCTACCTGGTCTTGAACACTGCCAGGGATGGAGCATTCACAACCTCCCTTGGGCAGCCCATTACAGTGCCTCATAACCCTCACAGAAGGATATAAATATATTAGAACCTGTCCAAACAAGGGCAACAAAGACAGTGAAAGGTTGAGAGGGCATGAACTATGAGGAGTGTCTGAAGGTACCAGCTTTGTTCACATTCAGAAGAGACGACTGAGGGGTGCCTCCATTGCTGTGTACAATTTCCTCAGGAGGCAGAATGGAGATGGAGATGTTGATCTCTTATCTCTGGTGATTGCTGGAAGGATGAGAGGGAACAGCTTAAAGCTACATCAGGGGAAGTTTAGATTGGGTATCAGGAAAAGGTTCTTCACAGACAGGGTGGTCGAGCAGTGAAACAAGCTCCCCAGGAAAAGTCATGGCCCCAGGCCCGTCAGTGTTTAAGAAGCATTTGGACAAAATTCTTTTAAGATATATGGTTTGACTTTTAGGTTGGCCTGTGTGCAGTCAGGAGTTGAACTCAATGATCCTTGCAGGTCCCTTGCAGCACAGGATATTCTATGATTCTGTGAAATATAATAGGTTCAAAAACTTATACTTCCTTTTCTAAAATGCATCATGTAGTTGGTAAAAAAACATGTTCTCAGGACCCTAGATTGTTTGGGTTTCTGTTTTGGGTTTGTTTGTTTTTTGTTTGTTTGTTTGTTTTTCCTGATATATTTTTACTAAATACTTTTGGAAAGGGTACTATTTCACATTGATAGAAAACAAGATATTTTCAAGTGGTAGTAACTTTCCATTACAAATAAAAGCAAACCTACTTTCATATTTCACAAGTAGAAGATTCTTCATACGAAATAGTAGGTGTGCACAGAAGGTTGAAGAGGTTATTAAGAAATACATATTATTTAATTGATGGCAATTGTCAAACCCAAAATCCAGGTTGACAAAAGAGGCCTTTAGCTTTTAATATACTTGAAACTTGTTCTACAATCCAGAGCTGAAAACAGAATTTTGTAATGTTTATTTTGTTGAGGCACACAGACACTATATGAAACACAACAGGTCAAACTAAATCTCAAAAAGTATATTACTTTTTATCTATGTTTGTTCAAGTTGCATCCGTCTGTTTATAAAGGAGTAGCTTTGTTATCAGAAGTCTGGCAAAACAAAATACCAGTTGAGTATGCATCTCTCACTGTTGAAATGCATAATTCATTGCCATTTTGGATATTAAGAAACACTCAATACTAAAATACATACACACAGCAAGTTTAGCAGGGTTCCTGCAAAGCAGCTTATTGGTTTAGATGAAGTGCACTCCAGAGGGAAGGAACTAAAATCAGTTCATCAGCTAAACAAGGTATTCAAATCAATGATATTACCATGGGTCTTTGATAAATACACGGTTCATTATCACTTTATTCATTTGCTGGTTTACATTGCTGATAAGAGTCTAGCTGATCCTTCAAAGGCATGTCTTTGGCTACAGAAATAATCTTGGTTTTAATAAAAACTTCCTGAATAACAAAGGTTGATATTGTTTGGTTATAATCATCCAACAATAGCTGTTGAAGCGATATTCTCAGATGCTAAGATGTTTTACCAGACGATTTGAGGGGTTTAAATGGTTTGTTTACCAACAGTTCAGGGTTAGAAAAGAAAGCAGACAACTCTTCCATTTCTATTGAGAGTGAAGTGCTATCATTTTGCAGAGGTCTAGCTTGAGATATTCCATTAACATTCTAATGAAAACAACTACTAAAATGTAGAAGTAAAATATACAGTCACAAAGTTCTTTCTTATTCAAGGTTTTCTCTTCCCTTGAAAACACAGATCACTTACAACCAAAAGCAGAAGTTACTGTTGTCAACTACAATAAAATGAAAAATGGAAAAGTTTCCAGACACTTACATACAGAACATGCATCATGCTGACCTTCTATCTTACAGCAAGTAACTAGCTTATTGAAAGTAGCTACAGCACACTCATCATGCATGGGCCATTCACTGAGAAGTTTAAATTCTCACAATAGAGTTTCCTGGTTATGTAATTTAAGAACAGAATTAATAAATAATCATGAAAATTTACATTAAACAGGAGCCTTTCAAACTCCTCCACAAGTGAGGAAGACAAGGTAAAAGAAACAAAAAAAAAAAACCAGTGTTAATCTTGGTTAGCTCATGTAAATGAAATGGCATAAAATGAGAGTGGTGAAAGGTTCTTTAATAATGTTTAAATGATCTAGGTCCTTAACTCATGTTTTCAAAAGACAAATAGCATGATCTTAATCACTTTAAATTCCCATTTGAAAGCTTCAAGGTTTTTCAAGGTCTGATATTCTTCACTGTAAGAACAAATTCATATTATTGCCTTGCATTTTTTTTTATTCACTGAAATAATCCTAAATCAGTGTCCCTTACAGGACAAAATTCCAGTTCTTTGAATCAGGATTTCTTCTATTTTCACTAATACCTGTATTCATACATTGAAAAAAATAAGTAAATCCACTCCCTACACATACACACGCAAAAGCTATTGAGTTTTTATCTCTACGCAGAAAGAGTTTGTTGTCAGAGCTTGTTTCTGGTAACTAGTCTTTCTTAACCTGGCAATCAGTCTGTGAACAACAGTTCCATAGGGTGCAGTGTTCATCTTCTGTTCAAACACCACTTCAGTTTGAGCAAACTTCTTTTTAAACTAAAGAATCTCCAAGTTGTGGGTCACCCACATTTATGGGTCTTCAGACTTTCATTTTGGTGATAGCATAACGCTGTGCAAGTTATTGAGACATCGTTACATGACTGTTGCCTATATAAATACAGAATAATTTTAATTCACCATACTGATCAAAAAAATGACCTCTTGCTTCTACCTAAGAAAATAACACATTAAATTTTAAGGAATACATTCAAAAATAATGTATTACAAATATGTATTTGACAGTAAACTGACATTTCACATAATGAAAATGCTTTTTTAACATTTTTTTCCACAAGTTTCTAAAATTCTTATTTTAGCAGTCCATAAATTGTCATCCTTCTGATAGTTTATTTCTCCTATACCCACATTTCTGAGTATCACACCCTTTACCTGGTGGTCAAAGATAAAAGCAATACTACTCTCTCCGAATGCTGAGATTATTTTCTACAGCTAAAGCATATATTGTTAGTATGTTCTCATATTGGGAGGTACTAAATACTTGGGATAATGTGAACTATTTTGAATCATTAGCATTTCACTGGGAATAGTATTTTACTATTCTGAATGAAATAGCCTTCTTTCTGATATTTTTTAATTCTGCTTTGTAAATTTCATCTTTAGAAGATGCTACATTGCATTTTGAGATATTTCTCATATAGAAGCATATTGTAAGAGAACAATAACTGTTATAGTTCCCCCAATTTTTTTCAAAAAAGTGAAATAAAACAAATAATAAAATCTCTTTCCAGATGTGGTAGCATAATTCAGGGATAACCTCACCATTTTAGTGAGGCACTCTGGTAAAACACTGAATAGCACACAGCCCAGGGAAGAATCAGAAAAAAAAAAAAATCCCTTCCACAGTTTTCCATTAGAAAATTGTGCATACCTCAACTGGAGTATTATGTGCAGTTCTGGTGTCCTCAACATAAAAAGGACGTGGAGCTGTTGGAACAACTTGAAAGGAGGGCTACGACTGGAGCATCTCCCATACGAAGACAGGCTGAGAAAGCTCAGACTGTTTAGCCTGGAGAAGAGAAGGCTAAGTGGAGAACTCATAGCAGCCTTCTAGTATCTGAAATGGCCTATGGGGATGCTGGGGAGGGACTCTTCATTAGGGACTGTAGTGACAGGACAAGGGATAATGGGTTCAAACTTAAACAGGGGAGGTTTAGATTGGATATAAGGAAGAAATTCTTTCCTGTGAGGGTGGTGAGGCACTGGAATGGGTTGCTCAAGAAGTTGCATTCAAGGCAGTGTTCAAGGCCAGGTTGGATGAAGCCTTGAGTGGCATGGTTTAAACAAGAGAGGTTTAGACTGGATATAAGGAGGAAGTTCTTTACTTTATGGAATCCTCCATCCCTGGTGATGTTCAAAGCTAGGCTGGACAGAGACTTGAGTGACATGGTTTGGGGTGAGACATCCCTGCTTATGGCAGGGGGGTTGGAACTAGATGATCTTAAGGTCCTTTCCAACCCTAACTATTCTATGATTCTATGATTAGCAAGTTTGTAAAAATGGCATTATTAACTTGCATGCAAGATTTTTATCCAATCACATATTTAGAGCAGAAATGACAAAAATTCACCAACTGAAGCCCTTTTAATTGTAAACCATTTTGACCTTGAAGACTGTCCCTTTGTGACAGAACTAGCACCTTCTTTGCAACACCCCTAGAAACACCAGCTCAGACGTACGTAACTATATAATTTTTTATAAAAAAATAAAAATCAGAATAACTCCAGTAATTTCCTGATTGTGGGATATTTAGTAGAAGGTGTTATCACACAGCAGTCTTTCCCCCTAGAAACAGTACTTATTTTTGTAAATTTTACAGGAAACTTTACATCTTTGAGACTTCTAACCATCTGTGGAATTTGGCAAGAACTAGCCAATGGTTTAAAAAGTTGTTAGCAGTGGAGGAGGGCAGGATAACAGATACACATACACACACAGACAGCATGTATTATTAGATGAGTTACTTTTCCTTTAGATGGTGCAGCAGTGTACTAATGTAAAAGATATTTAAATATGCATCCCAGATTGTCTTTACTCCATCGAATTTAAGATTTAGCTAATTGGATGGAATTCAGAATATGGTATATATAATGTATGAATGCTGAACACGTAACTCAACTTTAGAGTATTAGATCTAAAACATGAGAAACATAAGAAAAACATGAGTGTCCTTCTGGTTACATCTACATATAAGATGACTTTTTCTATTTTGGAATTTACTGAAAGAAAATCTATGCAATTTCTTCATAATTTAAACATGAATACAAAGTTAGATTTCTAAGGAAATGTGGCCCAACTTCAGCCATTTCATACTCAGAATTTTCACTGTGTAGAATATGTCAGTTATTGTGTATCCGTTTAAATGGCACTGTGTCCAATTCAACCTGAAGATCCAACAGCCTTTTCTAAAAAGAGACTAGAAATATACATAAAATGACACTAGGATACAATCTGTATAATTCATAATAGACATGCAAAATTTTCAAGAAATCAAACCACTGCTAACACATATGGTCTAAATCAGGTGTGTTGTCCCTCCTTCTGGAGGAAACTCAAAATAAAACCATAGAAGGAATGTAACTATTAATTTATCTCAGGTCAGACATAAACCAACCATTAATACAAGATTTTTACAGAAAAAATTACTGCAAATGAGATACCCATAATCACACCGGCTGAATCATAATTAAGACCAGGTCTTTTGAATTCATTCCCTTTCCTGATAAAACACCCTTTCGTGTACAGCTAAATACTGCATGAGTGTTATATGTGGCAAAATGCTCAGAGTATCGCTAAACACAGTGATATTCAATGAGGACTGAGAATTACTAGGACCTAGAACAGTCTGTTAACTATTCAGTGAAAGACCTGATCATCATCTTTATTATTCACAAGCTGCTTCTATTAAGCAACATTCGGGTGTCTAGGAAATACGTATTCAAGTCCTTGCCAAGAAACAGATTCCACTGGTAGAAGAAACACTAGCTGAAACTGTATTTTGATACTTCAAAATAGTTGAAAAACTGATATTATTATCTGCTTCACTTTGTTCATTAGGCAGTACAAACCCCATAAATTTTATACAGGTCTGTGAGCAAACACTACACACTATTTCAAGTTATAATTATCCACTGGATATTAGAAATTTCTCCATTCCATGCAATTCAATTGGTTGAATAGTGTTGTCTCCTTTCATTGTCAGGACTCCCAAAAAATTCATCATAATATGCAAAGAAAAACTCTATTTTTCTTTAATTTCCAGGACAAATTTAATATCCCAGTGTAAAGGGATTACCATTTTCCTGTTTCTTGGGAGTACCATACAGAAGCATATAGGTGCATGTATTACTGTGTTACTGCCAGTACCTTTTTTTACTAAGAAAGCTAACATAATAATATAAATGAAATAATTTAAAAATTATGAAGGAATACAAGATTTTCAGTATGTAAGATGTTCCTCAATTCAAAAGTATGTGAAGATGTACAATTGAGTGACTTGGTATGCCAAACAAATTAGCATTGACACAGTAAAAAAAGAAAGGAAGAGGAATAACCCATGTTATATGGTCCACCAGACACAGTCCAACAGTTCAGGTGCATAATCACAATTCAGCCTTTTCATAAACTGCTTTAGTTTCATAACACTTTTTATGAGCTATGGGAAAAGGAAAGCAGTGTTATAAAATAAAACGTTTTTAGAAGGTGTCAGGATATGTCTAGCCTTTAAAATTTCTCAAAACAAAGACCTGTTTGATCCCCAAAATCTGTAGGGAGTTTAGGTAGCAATATTAGTCAGGAATAGTGGTTTTAATTAGTATTTGGAAAGGAGATTAGACCTTTCCCTTTCAAATGCCATTTCAACCACATTTTCTATCTGATTTCAGTGAGACAATGTTCTCTGGAATAAACTTTGTAGAGAGTCATATCAAAACTTGCAGAAATAGTAACTACCACAGAGTGCATTTAATAAATAGCATACTCCTCACTCCGTAAATGATTTGAAGTTTACGCTTTCCTCTTCTACGTCTGTAAACTGACATCATTTGTGAACCTCATCTGCTAGAGAGACTCTATGCATCTCTTTACATAAAACAGTATTGTCATGATCACAAGCTTTTGTGAAATATCATGAAAAGTCTGTGTGACAAGTAACAGGATATTTCATGGGAAAAGTCTTGTGAATCACTTCCTAGATCTAATGACTAACAGGACACAACATGAAACCTTATTCCAAAGCATAATGAACAAGATGAATGGAGAAAGGCAAAATGACTTTGAAAAGTCATAAACTGTTTTTGTTAAGATATACTCTGCTCCTTGGTAGTAGTGCAGTACTAAACAGCAGTATAGTCTCCACATGCAATACAAATTCAGTATCTTTTCATAACACAACAGTTTTTTCCCAAATAAGAACTGATAGGATCAGAGGAAATGGCCTCAAGTTGTGCCAGGGGAAGCTTAGATTCGGTATTAGTTAAAAAAAATCTTCATCAATTGTAATTGTTTAAATTATAATTGTTACAATTGCAGTGTTTAAAGTAGCCCCAATGGAAAAGATTAAACCCCATAAATTCACATCCCTGTCACTGCTATATCACAATGTTGTCAGTGATGCTGAGGGAGGGGATCCTTCCTCTCTACTCAGTAAGGTGCCATGTCCAATTCTGGGCTCCCCAGTACAAAAGAGAGATGGACATACTGGAGAAAGTCCAACAAATGGCCAGGAAAGTTGATTAAGTGCATCTCTCCAATGAGAAAAGACTGAGAGAACTGGAACTGTTCAGGCTGGAGAAGAAAAGGCTCAATGGGGATTTTATCAATGTGTGTAAGTACCTGAAGGGAGAGACTGCGTAAGAGGAAACCAGATTCTTCTCAGTGGTACCCAGTGACAGCACAAGAGGAAACAGTCACAAATTGAAACACAAGAAATTCCAAAAGAACAGGAGAAAATACATCTTTACTAGCAGTCAAGTTGTCCAGCAAGGTTGTAAAGCCTTCATCTGTGGAAATCTCCAACATTCAACTGGACATGTTCCTGGGCAACCTGCTGTAGCTGACCATACCCAAGCAAGTATCAGACTATTATGATCTCAAGTGGTCCTTTCCAACCCACACAATTCTGTGTCTTTGTAACATTTAAAAGGTCTTCTACCAAATATATATAGAGGTATTTCAAGTCAGCCACCCATGTGATTATATTGAAATAGCAAATTATTATAAAGAACTGAGACACAGCAATTCCAATAAAGACTTTATTTTTAATTCTATCAGTGCAATACCGAGTCCCATGCATTATCCTAACAATGGCCTGCAGACGGTAACATAAAACAAATAATATATGAAAGATAGTATTAGTGGCCATAAAGTAAAATATTAAAAAAAACCAAATGTTCAATTTGGTCAGTTTACCACCTGCCTGTGACCATACTGAACCAAGAGCTTATGAATATAAGTTTTTACACTGTATCCAGGTTTTTTTCTCTCTGTACTACATCTCTACAAGGCACTAAGCAATAATGGTCCAATGTTTAGGTACATGCAATACAGTGAAAGAGAAAAGAAAATCTTAAAATTTCTTCAGTGTTATCACAGAAGTTATGTCAGAAGTATTTCAAGCCTCACAGAAAAGGTCTCAGACCTATGGAGCAGTTGCACTGAGACTGATGAATACTGTCCCAGCCAAATAGGAAAGAAATAGTCATTCTGATCAGCCTGATTCTTCACAGGAAAACATTCCTGAGGAAAACTAAAGCCTTCAGACTCATGTCTGACGCATGTTTGAGAGTTTGATTTATTAATTTCACCAGTATTATCCGAGCTTCTAGATTTCAGGCTCATGCTTGAAGCTCTTCTACTTCTTTAGAGAGAGATCTAGATTTCATTTTTATAAGGTGACTATAAAGTCTGATGTATAACTCGGGCAGTAAGGGCAATCCATACAATAAAATGGGTGACCAATGAAGACAATGGTAATTGTGGCTGGATATGTTTGAGATTTTTTATGACTAAACAAACATTATTTTTAGTATAAGTGTTTCTTTCTAAATCAACATCTCCATATATGAAATTCCATGCAGTCGCTGACATAATCTAACACTGTGTTATTACCATACCAAGCAAAAAGAAGCCTAGAGGTTCAGAAATTGCTTCAAGTTTCCATGAAAATTTTATACTATTGAACTGGATAAATCCACACATCCCATACATTTCTGATCATAGAATCACAAAATGGTTTGGGTTGGAAGGGACCTTAGAAGATCACGCAGTTTCATCCCCTCTGCCATGGGCAGGTACACCTTCTATCAGACCAGGTTGCTCAAAGCTCTGTCCAGCCTAGCCTTGAACACTGCCAGGGATGGGGCAGCCACAGCTTCTCTAGGCAACCTGTCAGTGTCTCACCAGCTGCATAATGAAGAATTTCTTCCTCATGCCTAATCTAAATCTCCCCTCTTTTAATTTAAAGACATTCCCCCTTGTTGTGTCCCTACACGCCCTTGTAAAATGTCCCTTTCCAGATTTCTTGTAGGCCCCCTTTATGTACTGGAAGGCTGCTGTGAGGTCTCTCTGGAGCTTTCTCTTCTTAAGGCTGAACAACCCAAACTCAGCCTGTCTTCATGAATATACTGATGCTCAATTACACTTTTACTAGACAGGAGGGACAAGAAATTTCTACACCATTGCCATGACTAACATTTTAAGCATGTGAATCTATAATAAAAGCCTTGCATTACTACAGTTTTATTATAAAGCCACTTCAAAGCTGACCAGTTTTTCCTTTTTTGGAGAAAAAAAGTGAATCAAGTACAACAGAAAACTTGCTTAAGTTACTACTTATAGGCATACTTGCATAAATGGACACATGCTGAATTATCGGAGTAGTACAAGTTATGTGCTTATTTTCTCTCCTTTCATGTGTACAGAAACCCTGTATCTCAGACACACTTTTGTGGTAAAAACAGATAAAGGATGACATGGAATGTCAACACTTTTCCATATGGTATTTACCAGAAAACGATATGCTTTATATATATGGAAAATATATCACATATACACAAACTAAATCATTCTTTAGCACAAGCAGTCACGGGGGCTGAGAAAAATTTATGCATTTTACAGGTCTGCCATGCTAATCAGTAAGAGACCTTGCTGACAACTTGTAAGGTAACTAGACAATGAAGAGAATACAAATTGTACTGAAAAAGAAGAGATTTAAGGCAAACTAAAATGAGCTTCAGAAGCCAAAATATATAAACAAACATATACTGGTTAACAGACATGGCTCTGAATGTTGGATACATGAGTGTATCGCTTAGAACAAAGTGGCCTCAAAGCACAAAATTCAAATGTTAGTTTGTACATTAAAATGTACCTTTTTTTACTAGAAGATGAATAAAAAAATGTAACAAGATCTAGCAGTTCCAGTATGCAGGAAATCTAAACCCAAAAATGTATTATTTGCAGTTTTTAAAAAGCACAGGTTTTACATATATGAGCACATCATTACACTTTCAAGATGATGTAGTCAACTGTGAATCTGATATGTATTTTACAGGTTAGGTAACAATGTACTAGCAAACCATGTAAGTAATTAAAAGGCAACAGATTGAATTTAGGTAGACATTCTGTCCAAAAGTCAACTAGTAGATCATCTTATGATACCTCACTACTTATCAAAAATGAGGATAAGGTGCAATTTCAAATGCACCTTTAGATGTACAGTATGCAATCCAAAAGAACCTATTTATGACTTACATTCAAGCAGATAGATAAGAAACATCATAAAACATGGTGATTCACAGGAGTATGCATTACACATCAGAGTAACTCAAGTATGTGAATGTTGACCAGTTTTCCTTCTGTATTCTGTTCATTTACATGATGGAATAAATCCATACAATGAACAAACATTGCATAAGATTACAAAATCGTTGGCATATGCCACCAAATTGCATCACAGAAGCATGACACCAACAGCCGAGCGTGTTATGCTAAGGGTCTGCTGCCTATCACTTAGGCTCATTTGAAATACAGTTGTCTTTATATCTATCAGTTGTCTCCTTCCTTTCATAAAATGGATATAATAGACAAGAATGTCCACAGCCAACATCATTCATAAGCATACCTTATGAAGCCATAAGCTAAGACCTATTTACTATACAACTACAAAATAAAATACACTTCTGACTTGCAAATCAAGGCCTTGCATTCTATAGTATTAGGTGAAATTCTTTGTTTAGAAATATTTAACTCATTTAGAATGAAAATGACCCTTATTTACAATCCTAATGAGAAAATTTGCAAATCTTAAAAACATTGGTGGGTGCTAATTACTTGAAAATATAATTTGAAGACCTTAGAAAAAAAGAATTACACACCTCGTCTAATTCTCCCAGTTCTAGATTTTCTCTACAACTTTAGTAACCATGCATTGTTCTGAGCAACCAGCACTATAAAGAAGAAGATTTTTTGAAGAATTATCCTTACAATAGTTAAATATGTATTCAAATAATTTACAATAAATATGAAATAGTCATTCCTTTCAATTTTTTTTTTAAACCATAAAGAGGTGCTTTTTGGTTTTCTGCTTTTCTGTTTGTTTGGTTTTTGGTTGGTTGGTTGGTTTTTTGTGACTTTTGTCAGGGTTTTGTTTTTTCTTTTCAGTACAAGTGTTTCATAGAGTTATCAGGAAGTAAACTGTACATTGCTTTTCCCCTGGTGAAGTCTACTGAAGACCTTAGGTCTACAATGTCAGGCCAAAAGTACATTCCCTACAACATAGGTTACTTTTGCAGTTATGATTAAAACAAAATAAACCAAATATACATATACACCACAGCCAAACCCTGAGATAATTACTGAGTTTCCAAAATAATTCTTTGATGTTTTTAAATACTGCTTTGCAGAAGTGAGAGTACACACTGAGTTTCATTATCCTCCTTTTCTTTCTTTGATTACTGAGTTGCCATTACTGATACAGTAAATACATATTAGACTAATGACCTAAACAGGAAATATTTTCTAGGTTATTAGCTAATTTCAGATTTTGAGACTCTTTTTTGCTCCTCACACACTATCAGATTTCAGGAACTTGGGGAGTCTGTTTTTCCTTCAGTGCTAACCTTAATCAAGACATCTGGTTGGGTTTATTTTTCATAATATACTGCTTCCCACGAATATCAAAATTCACCCAGTACAACCTAAGTCCAAGCAGAATGATTAACATTCCTCCTTCTTGCTCACTTTGGCCAAAAAAAA
>NDXB01015697.1:0-39646 GCA_002631895.1 Agapornis roseicollis | reverse complement strand
AATCCCCCCTTTTACTATTGTTAAAAAAAAAAAAAAAAAAAAAAAAAACAAAAAAAATAGGAATTTCATATTTGTTTAAGTATTAAAAGCTTGTAATGAAATGTAAAAACCACTCTCTATATCCTGAATATTCTCCCATGTTGTTCAGTGGTTTGAACATACGTAAGCATCCTCTTAATGATTACTGGATGACTTCTTTTCCTCTGTTAATGTTTTCATACAGGCTCTGAAACCAAGTCTACAACTAGCCTTTTACCTTTGAAAACTCTCAAGAGCCTGTTAGAAATCCCTGCTTGTGGTAGCCTAGAATCCTGAGCCAAGCCAACGCAATCAGCACATCCAGTTTCTTCTTTTGGTTAATAGAAACAAAATGAAACCCACAGAAAAAAAAAAATACCAATAACATTAAAAGTAATAATAAACAGTGCACTTGTGAAAGAAAAAATGCTTATCCTGTTTACAACAAGGCTAAATCTGAACTATAGCTGCTGACTTGCTTCAGGCTCTTGCTGTGTCGCTGGTTGCATTTCTCAGACAAAACCTTGTCATTGCAGAGCACTGCCAGCTTTCACAGCCAAACTATATTTTGGAGGTAGGCCCAAAAGACCTAATTTCTTTCTCTTTCACTTATGCACTCATGAAAATAACTTTCAACCTATCCAGAAGACATTTTTGACATCTTGACATTTTTACTCTCTGGCATTACTTCAAGCGTTGTTTCACTGCTTGAGATAATTCTTTGTTAAACAAGGTTAACCTACACAGTAATCAGCCATTTCAGGATCTGTGATAACAGAAAAGGAAAGGAAAAAATAAATCTTTCTTCTAAAGACATAACAATAAAAAGATCTCCGGGGGGGGGGGAGGGAGGGGGGGAAGAAAGAAAAAAGTCAAAGATTTTTACAAAACTATGTTTCCACAGCTTTAGTTGCTAAACCACCTAGAGCCAAAGAACTATCCATCTGAGAAGAAAATATGACCTTTCACTCCATGTGTCTTTGTGGATACTTGTAGAGATCTAACAACTGAACCTTCCCGTACCATGTCAAGTATGTCACAAATACTGTAAGAAAAGAAACTACAAGATTGAGTCTTAGCTGCTCTTTCAGCCTTTGTCACCTGTTCACTAGCAGGTTACCCAATTCTGAGTCTATGCATGATTATCTGGATGCCCAGCATTATAGACCAAGTTGTCTCATCACTGGAACAGAATTAGTCACACTACATAAAGCTAAAATCTGTGAAAGCAGAAATCAATGGCTAGATCTTCCTCCCTTTACACTAGACAAGCATGGTCAGTTACCATTCTGGGATTTTATTATCAAAGTTCTCTGTTAGGAAACTTGACTTCCTCTCTATATTAAATTTTCTGTGATTACTGTGACTGCAAAATACTTGTGTTCTAAAGAACTGTCAATTAAGAGCAAAAATAAGCAGTGCTGTAGCTAACTAAGGCACAAAAATTATTTGATCCAGCAAAGAAAACTTCTGTGATTTTATCAGCTCCAAATTGTTACCAATATCTACTGACAAAATAAATGGAAGCGGAACAGTCTCTCAAAAGCGCACTATGTAGGCCATAATCTTTTTCCCCATCCTTAATAACTAGACTGGTACACCTATCTACAAAACCACCTCTATTTCATTGTTTAATGAGTCAACTCTAATCCCATTAAAAAGTGGAAATTATGTATACAAACTTAATACTCCTGTAAAAATCTACAGAAAATCACTAAATGATGAATGTAATTTAAAAGGGTTCCTGTTATTATTAAAAAATAATAATATGATATGGTATACACAGTGCAGTGCCTGTGTCTTTCCACATATATATTTTTAGGGTTTTTTTGCAAGAAGGTAAGCCTTCATACATGCACAGGTAGCCACACAGATACATAGAAACATACATGCACCTCAATTTATACTCCTTTTAAATCTTCTTGAGTAAATCTGCATTGAGTAAATCTACACTTCATTTGTCATCTGTATGACAAAGAACATTTAACCATATTGCCACTACAATACCATTGGAAACAGCCATGATCCATGAATGCCTCAAAACTCCCAGGATAACATTTGGCTAGAAGTCTTTTTTAAGAAGAGAAAAATAAAATTGTTAGACTCAATGACCATTATATCAGCTGCACTACCTGCAGGCCCAATCATGACTTTTGACAATCATGACAGCAATGATTTAGACCTTCCAGTACTAGGAAATACTTGAAAGGATTAAAAAAAATTTCCAAAGAATGATTTCTGCGCATATTCACAAGCTATTTCTCAGTTACACTCTATGCAATATTTTCACTTTCATTGATGCTCCATTAGGCATTAATCAGCAAAATTTCTGGCTTAGTATCTTCCGAGTTAATTTTACTGTGTCCTGCTCATTAAGTAGGGTTAATTTTCCAATTCTCTAAGTTGAAATTGAACATTTAAAATAAAAACTAAGGCATACTAAGGCATCACTGCCCACTTACTCCCCTGATAAAAATATAACCTTATGAGGAGGAAAGCTTACATTTGGGGCCAATCACAGCAAGACAAGAAGCAAAAAAAAAAAAAGTCTAGAAAAAACTATTTTTATCGTCAAATCTATGGCATATTTTGCTAGTTTTCCACCCATCTTTTCACACTTCTAAAACTACACAGTTGTTACTAGATATCTTTCTGGCTGACAGGGAGTTAAGTGAAAAATTTGTCATACACAACCTGCCCCAGTTGCTTATTAACATCTTTCTTCTCCGCATGATGCTGCCTCCTCAGATCCGCTAGCTTAACTGTATGCATACGCAATCCTGGTGCTAGTCAAAATGTTCAGTATTAAATTAAACTTTGGGTTTAGATGCAGGTTATTTGACACAGACAAGTTAAGGAGAGGCCACAGATTCATTTCTACCATCAGACAGGAGGATAAAATAACTTCTGGCAAGATGTGGTAAAGAGCAGATGAGGCAGGCTTAGAGCTGTAATCTTTCCACCAAGCTCAATGGCAACCAAGACAGTATTTCAGAATGCAGATTTAAAGTTTTGGAGGATAGGTAGGAGGAAAAAAGTGGTGGAATATCACAGACACAATAGTAAACTATTAGAGACTGGCAATTGCTTTAAGAAAAATACTCTGTCTTATAGAACTAAAAATAGAGAACAAGACTCCTCAGTTTTCTGTACTACCTTAAGCTTACGGAATAGCCAAAACCAGTAAAAATATTAAACCAGAAGGATTCTCACAGGGAAGGTGACAGCAATTAATAAATATTACGTTCTTACAAGATAAGGTTTATTCCAGGACTGGCCACATTTATACAAGGGAATAGCTGACATGAAGCACTTACTGAACACAGCAGCCTTTAAAATTTACTATGCAACTGAGAGAAGGGTCTCTTAAAGAGACAGTCCAGATACTTTTACTTTGGGGCTTCCCAGTTCTTCCCCTGCCTTACTCATCTTACAGCCACAACAGCCAGAGCCTGTGAGCTGGGTACATATAAAGCCTGTCCATAAGAGCCCATTTGCTGCCACATCGCATAAATCCAGTGGTAAAAGTCAGGCAGTGGTTCAGCAACTCTGAATGACTAACCAAGACCAATCACTAAATGCAAGTAAATGTTGCCTGCTACACAAGCTAGAAATTGCTTCATTGCAAAGAGCAAGGAAACTGTGAATTCACCTTCTTGGTGTCCAGATCACTGCTCTAGTTAGAAGGCTGTGTTTCTCCTCTTAGCTTACTTCAAATAAAATTCATTCTCTGCTCATTTCACAACACCTAGAAGTGAAAAAGAAGATCTTACTGAGGTAGCATGGGAAATACTCATTTAACTTAGTCCCTTTTCAGTAACTGGATTAGGAGATGCATGCATGCCTATTTTTGTACAGGAGATCATAAATTTCAGATGCAAGTATCAAAAGCACCTGCAAAGCAATATTACTGCGATACTATCTTGGCATCCTTAACCTTTCAAATTATAAAAAAGACAAGACAGATAGTCACTAATAAACACGAGAGAGATGCCATATTTTCTTTCTCCACATTCAGCAATCTGTAATAAATTCAAACATGACAAACTGCTTCCACGGAAAAGAAAGGAAAGGTAAGAGTGAAACAGCTACTTTCATAATTTCTGTTGGTATAGAACATGCTCTAATTCGATTTCTGTGCTGGGAAGAGAAATCCTGAATTACCATTTCTCATTCTAAAGAAGTACAACAAAAATTAGGGGTTTCTAGGAGATACTGCAACAGCAGAAATGATACAGTATTCCTGCCGCTTCTAAGGAATAGAAACATTTTATTATTTTGAAGTAGCTGACCAGTTGAACTCAATTACAATTCCATCAGGTGCCAGCTGATACATTCAGTAGTGTCTGAGAGAAGATGAAATACAGTAGTCCATGCAAATCATAACAGAAAGCAATCTCACAAACATGATACTGAGCCATCCCTTCCGTAAGAGCAGGTTTCATCTTCCACATAAAGGAAATTTAAAACATTAAAAGATGAAATCAACTCAGCAAAATAATTCAAAAATGCTTTTGTTTTAAAAACAGAACTTAAAGCAGACAAACATATAATGTGGTATTGTTCTTTTGGAAAAATAAAAAATCACAAATAATGAAAAAGATGGCATCTTGGTTAATGCAATGTTCACGCTGTTTTCTGCATCCATCTGCAAAAGACTTATTTTTCACCAGGCTGTTTAGCATATGCTGGGGAAAGATAATATTAAGGTCATTTGAGATTTCTCCAAAGGCTGCACAATGCACTACACATGTAGCATTTACTTAGGATTAACAAATGCAGCTGCATTGGAAATTAGGAAAATACCAAATGCACAAAGGTGAAGCAGCAGATTCAGTCCTTCAGGACAGCTGGTGCTCCCTTTTGCTTAATGTAGTTAGGCCGCAAAACATTGAGAAAAGCACTAGAGATCAGTGGGTTTTGCCAGGCCGCTTTTTCTCATCATTATTTTCTAGAACATTGCTGTCCATCTCAGTCATTTTGCTTCAACTTCATTCCCTCAGATGATACTCCAGCACCAACCAAATCTATGATCCTTCTGGTAATCAGACTTTATTTTCTGTATCTTACCCTAAGATGACATAAACATTTTGTTTCACCTTTGCAGGTTTGTCTTCTCCTTTGTTCTTCAAAACATCAAACTCTGTAAATCAATTCTGTTTTTTCTATTATAACAAGCAAGCTCTACTAATCTACTTCCTATTCACTAATGCTCTTACCTTTCCACAGATACCCTTAACTGCATACAAAAAAAACCCCAAACAACCTGTTTCAGGAAGAAAGGGGTTCAGCTTTATAATCAGTGCAGATAAAAATGTATCTTGCAGAAGTTTATCAACGTCTGGCTGGAAAGGAACTTTTTACAAGGGCATACAGTGACAGGACAAGGAGCAATGGCTTGAAACTGAAAGACTGCAGATTTAGGTTAGATATTAGGAAGAAATTCTTCACTGGGACACTGCCATGAAATGCTGTGGATGCTCCACCCCTGGAACTGTTAGAAGCCAGATTGGATGGGGCTTTGAGCAACTTTGTCTAGTGGAAGGTGTCCCTGCTCATTTCAGGGAGGGTGGAACTAGATGAGCTTTAAGGTTCCCTTCCAACCCAAACCATTCTGTGTTTCCATGAAGTAGGACTGCAAACTGGACAATAAAAGGAAAAAAATACAGGTTGAAGGAAACTTTTGGAGATCATCTAGTCCAGACTCCTCCTCAAGGCAGGGCTAACTTCTGAGTTAGGTTAGGTTGCCTTAGAACCTTATCCAGACAAGTTTTAAAAACCTCCATGGATGGAGGTCCATCCCCAAGCAACCTGTCCCAGCGCTTAACACACTCCCTGTGAAAAGCTGCTTCCTTTCATTCAATGGCAGTTTCTTCCATGGCCACTTGTGGCCACTGTCCCCTGCCCTGTTACTATTCACCTCCCAGGAGAGCCTACCTTTGGCTCCTCTATTGCTCCTGCAACCAGCTCCCTGTAGTGCCTTTTCTCTCATCTCCTGGCAAAACTGACCCTCAGGCACCTCAACAGCCTCCCACTCAACGCTGCATTGTCTTGACCTCCTTGTTTTGGAGGCTGCAAAATGGGCAACGCTGTCCTGCTGCAATGGAAGAGGAGAATCCCCAACCCACCAGCTGTGCCTGGCCACAGTGAAGCTGTCCTTGCTGCAAGGGCACATCGCTGCTTCACCTGCAGTTCAGTGCCCACCGGATCTCCATGTCCTTTTCCACAGCATGACTGGCTGCCAAGCTGTAGCACTGTTGGATAATGCAAAACTGCATGCAGGACTTCTACTGTGGGAACAGTATTTATACAGAGTTTTAAGACAGATAGTCCTGTCCTAAGAAACATAAGCTTAAACTAGGTGAGACAAGTAGATGAGACAGCTTGAAAAATCACTGATAAAGGCAAGCCATTAAAAAAGAGGCCAGTTAAAAGTTCTGAGGAAGACTCAGAATGAGTATAAATACAAATGCAAATTCAGGAGTTTCTGTTAGAGGTGCAGGAGACAGATAATTGAGAAACTCAAATCCAGGTGATTGGGGTAAATAAAGCAAAAGTACTAGAAGGTTACCTGGCTGTAAGGTGTAAGAATAGAAGACTGATTGAAAGTAAAATGAGCTTATGTACAACCTTAGGCAAGCAGCTCTCTTCCTCAGTTATTTATTTTTTCACTTCTGAGATTCCAATTAGGCAACATCAAAGATACCACAAGCCACTATAGTATAAAAAGGTCTTCAAAAGAAAAAGTAGTACTGCAGTCTGTTGGAGCTACCTGACAAAGAGGAGTTCAATAATCCTCTACTGCACTAGAGCAACAGGAGAGAGAAGTACAACTTTAAACTATAATAGAAAGAAATAGGTATGTGCCTGAAAGGAACTCTCTAATTCATCATGCTAAGCATTCAAAGACAAACTTTAAGCAAAATGGAGGTAGCTGAAAATATGTATTCATTTTGCTTGTGAGAAGAACAAATCTCTCACGCCTTTAGGCAGTAGAGAATTATGTGGTCTTTCAAACTGAAAAAGTGTAAACTGTAGAGGATCAGACTAAATAAATGTTAAGATGCCAGTCTCGCAATACCTTTGGGAGTCTACTCAATAACAGTATTTTTGAGATTTCTTACAAAGAACAGTGTATTTGTTTAGTTACTTACACCTTGAAGAGTAACTTAATGAAAGTGAAGAGATTCATTTGCGCATTACAGAACAGAGACAAAGGAAATATCTGCATGAGAATACGCAACAGGTATAAACAGACAGGTAATTTCAAGGTAAACTGAAAAAAAAAAAAAAAAAAAAAAAAAACAAACACCAAACCTAAAACAAAACAAACCATACAAAACCACACAAAACATGGTAACTTGCAGATGGACTTGTTGGAGCAAGTCCACAGGAGGGCCATGAGGATGATCAGAGGGCTGGAGCAACCCTCGTATGAAGCCAGGCTGAGAAAGTTGGGGCTGTTCAGCCTGGAGAAAAAAGAAGAGAAGGCTGCATGGAGACATCATAGCAGCCTTCCAGTATCTTTAAGGAGCCTACAAGGATGCTGGGGAGGGGCTCTTCATCAGGGACTACAGATATAGCACAAAGGGGAACGGGTTAAAACTTAAACAGGGGAAGTTTAGATTGGATATAAGGAAGAAATTCTTTATTGTGCAGGTGGTGAGCCATTGGAACAGGTTGCCCAAAGTGGTAAATGCTCCACTCCTGGCAGAGTTCAAGGCCAGGTTGAACAGAGCCTTGGGCAACACAGTCTGGGATGAAGCATCACTGCCTATGGCAGGGGGGGTTGGAAAAAACTACAAAACAGAGGCAAGCTACTGGATGAAAGAATAGTTTTCTAAATCTGTAAAGAAGATTTCAGCACTACCAGAATCCAAGTACAGCTTTTGCAGGTGGGACAAGGTATTCAACATTCAAAAATGAGATGTGTATTCTGAAGAAGGCTTCTTCGGTAAGTCCTCGTGCAAACCCTGATGTAAAGACCTGTTTCCTGAATGGAAGTTTTCTGTGCATGTTCCTCAGGGTAATGATGGCAGCTGTGGAGAAGCCCCTTGGTGAGTGAGATAGGAAGGTTAATACCCATAGAAAATTGCAAAAGTTATTTTTGTGCTGTTGAGCAGGAGTGCTAGCAAAAAGCTGAGGCCTTTGGCTGAGGATCAAAATACATCTCAAGGATGGGATTCAACTCTGTATGCAAATATGTTTTGCCCTGGTGAACCAAAGCAGAAGATAGGTACAATTCTCTACCTCATAATATCATAAAAATAATTTATAGACACTGATTATTAGGTCTAAACCAGCAATTCTCTTTAGGTGTAAGACACCTACTGCACAACTAGCTTCTTGATTTAAAAAGAATCAAATTCTTTAGGTAGCAACCTGTAAAACTAACTATGTTTTCTTGAGAAAAGAAAAAGATAAGGAGGCATAAAGGAGTTGACTCTAATTGGCACCTTTACTACAGTAATCTGGAACAATACATCAAAAAAGAGAAAAGAATAGGCTTAGTCATGCCCTTCTTTTCTTGTATCATACCCAAAAAAAGGTTTAATCTCTGTCTTAAATATTATACTGTTACTTCTTTATTGAATTAATTTAATTTCTTTTATCCTTTACCTTCCACTTTTTTAAATCAATTGCTAAAATTACTTGGCAGAACTGCACATCAGGTATACAACACTTCCTCTCATTGGCATGAGATATAGAAAAGAGGAGCTTAAAAGGCCAGCCATTGTGTGCAGCACATAAGCCAAAGGTCTCCTGCAAACAAAATATGTTCAGTTATAGCAGGAATGGGGCCAAACTGGATTTAGACTACCCATTTGAAATTGTTTCTGCATCTAATCAAAACATCCATCTTTGTTCCAAATGTAACCTCTAATATCAGGTATGTTGAAGACTCCATGAAAATGGAGCACAGAACTTGGAGTTTTAAGGTAGCTATGACTGAAATACATAAGTGAAAATATAGAGTGGGCAGCATTGAAGAAGTCATTTAAAAGTACAGAAAGTCACTGCAAAGTATAAAGACATGAGGGGAAAAAAAAAAAAAGTGGGGAG
This sequence comes from Agapornis roseicollis, assembly GCA_002631895.1. NCBI lineage: Eukaryota > Metazoa > Chordata > Aves > Psittaciformes > Psittacidae > Agapornis > Agapornis roseicollis. The sequence continues at coordinate 30,565 of NDXB01015697.1, read as the reverse complement.
CTAGGACGACAAAAACTCAGCAAGAACAATCCCCATCCTTGGCAGCAACAGAGGTTCACACTCCCCACCTGACTGGTAACTGTCTGCTCCACAGGGACTCAGCAGGAGCCCACATCTGAGTTATAAGGCATTATAATGGATCTTATAGGTTACTCTTACCTATCTACTGCTTATATCACCCAATCAATAGTTGCTGTGTGCTCATATATTCAGTAAATTCCTGCTTGCAAGTTTCTGCGGATGGTAAAAGATGCTCAAATAAAAGTGACACAGCAGAGGAAGAATACATAAAATAAATGTATGATTTGATTAAACAGCTTTTTATCAGTTTGAATTTACTAATACGCCAGTTTTTAAAGTAAGAAAATTAAGATGGCCTTCAAGTTTCACAAAGAATAAACAATTCTGCCACATAAGAAAATCAGTTCATACTTTCAAGTCTGAATGTTGATAGAGCAGTATTTTTCAAACAATCTGCCTCGATTTGCTGCCGTTTGTGTGGCATCATCAGGAGATGATAGAGAAGAGCAAAGTGTTTCCTTTTAGGGTTAACACTGACGTGGACATTACAGGAATGTCATTATTGAAATCTTTGGTGTCAAAGCAAGATCGCCAGCAACCTACTAAAAGTGACTAAACAGACTGACAGGCTTCAGACCTGGTCTACAAATCAATTTGTATGGCATTCAGTTTCTAGTTCTGCTTTTTCTGGACACAGTGAATCCAGAATGTTGATGATCCTCAGATGATAAAAGCCAATTTTAATTTAAAGTTCCTCTACTTAGTTTACAGGTGCCATAAACCTGCTTAAATCTTTATCAATATTTCTCAAAAAAAAAAAAAATAAAAATCTGAATGTGAAAGCTGTAGATGTGAAAGGGGTTGCATACTAAATCACATTAACTCATGACCTTTAATTTTAATGAAGTCCTCCTGAGAAAAATATTTACAAGCTGTCTTTCAATATAAGAGTATTTTAATGAAACTACTCATCTTTCACCTGGTATGGCACGTGAATGCTTGCAACCATGTTTTTGTATTTATGCAAAGTCAAGAAAAATAATACCCTCTTTTTAAATGCAAAATTACAGCTTTATGTTGCAATAAGTACATTCACACAAGTCACAAAATGTGCAACATATCCATTTAAGTGAGCTACATACACAGGGACATTCTTGAGTCTCACTCTGCAGGGGTGTCACAACACTCATTAAAATATAATAAGCACCACAATGAATAGAGCAAGTGCTCATTATAATGTAATGAGCAATAATTATCACACAATGGTCCTGTGGAGTAAACTCATTGCTCTCCAAGAGTGTTACACCTTTTCTTAATTTTTTTAAAAAAGCATAAAAAGCTTCTGACTCAGTTCAGAACTAGGAAGCACACAGGCATGTTGACATGACACAGTACATTTGACCAAAACACACTACAACAATGTAACAACACAAGACAAACTGACTTCAATAGCACAGTGGGCATTAATAGCTTTAGGAAATCAGTCCTCATCTGACTTTATACAGTCTGAAACAGCTCAAGTTCATTAGTCTTTAAGTCACAACACAAGGCTGTACAGTCAACAAATTCTTCCTGCTGGCTTTGCTTGAGAGGCATTTACAAACCTCCTGAACAGGTTTCTGTCTAGGAGGCTACTTTTCAAAGGTGTACACACGAACATCCCTATGGTCATCTTTTCCATTTATCTGCCTCATGGCCAAAGACGGATCACTGAAAAAAGGCACCTTATTTTTCTTTCCCCACATCCAGCCTTTTGCTCCCCCCATTCTCACTGAATTAGAAATGGAACTGGCAAAACCTTCATATAAAATGACACAGCTCTCTGGCAGAAGATTAACCCAAGGGAGAAAAAAAGAACAACAAACCACCACCACAAAAAAACAAGCCCTATAAAATGCCTTACTTGTGGGCTTAGTCATCTTGCATAAATTCTCCATAAGCTCCTCTATGCTCTCAGGAGCTCGGTTCTCTGGTAACATTTATCTACTTACTCCTTCTTAACAGGTCAAGCAGTCTCCAATGCTATGTTTTTCACTTACACTATAAAACATGGTTGGTATTAGCATGATGCACATTTGAGAAACAGAAAGGCCACTTCCAGGATAATATTGATGTAACAGGATCACTACCTCTAAACCTAGAGCATCCAATTTACAGCACACAAGCCATGAGCACTGCCAGTTTAAGACCCAGCATCAAGGCAGGGACTGATCCATGGTACTCTGCCATCACTGGGGACCCACTCCCTGTCTATAGCCCACACAAAGCCTAACATGTGCATAAAACTCCTGATAAACACCTGGGAAAGAGGTTGCTGTTGCTTGAAGGCACTGCTGGGAGCAGGTCTTACCATCTCCTCCAGGAACAGTAACCACCCTCCCATCATGCTGCTCCCTGGGGTACCTCTAGGGCACCCAGCATGCTAACACACTGTGAACCTTATGCCTAAGATAGCTGTTCTGAGAAAATACAGATTAAGAAATAAATCCAGTTTGTTTAGGAAACACTAGACCTTATATAAATCAATTACACTGTGAATACTTTGCAGTCTTTACCTGACTGAAAGAAGCTCAACCAGCTATATGTGTTGAGCACCACTTGAAAGCAGATGTTTGCTTGCAGATTGTCTTACCACTTTCCAAAACCACTTAGAAGGGTTTGTAATACATAGCTAAATTGGATTTCAAAGCCTTAGTTGTGCATTCATTGAAAATCAGTAAGAATGAACATTATATTTCTTGAGCAGTTTTCTAAAAGAAGTCTTATATGGTTCAAAATTAAAAAAGAAAAAAAGAAAACAACAAGATAAAGAAGAAAACAGAAAGAAAATCCAACTTAACATACAATGCCAAATGAACTGATTACTTTACACCTTCCAATCCAAGCCATTCTATTATTCTGTCAAAGAAATATAAAAATATCCAAGATCTTTCTAGCTTAATAGGCAAGACAATATCTCTCAGGTCTAATTCCCTAATATGAATGCAATAATTTGTGCTTTAATGAACAGCAAATATATAATGAGTTTTCTTTGTCAGCAAAGTGTGTGGAAATTGCATGTAATAAATGACGCGTAGGTGTTTTGTTGATTCCAGTAAGAAGGTTTATTATTCATGATGTAAAACAAAAGAAACAGTGATTGAGGACTGCAGTCCAGACATAAATTAGATTTTCTTTTTTTTTTATTTTTATATATTGGCAGTTCCCATGGGCAGTTAATAGCTTCCATGATACAGTGCTGCTCATATGCCCTAGTTTTATTTTACCTCTCCTGAAAGCCAAGATTTTACACTTAGAAGAGTCAGCACTTCCCAGGTGCTAATAAAATACATCAGTGTTAAAAATACCTTTTTCAAGCCAAATGAAATATTTCTCACTACTGGACAAACTAAAGGAGCTGCGTCCCTTTTAGCAACAACTTTATCCTTTAAATATGCACGAACAGGTAGATGCACACCGATGTCCTCAAAATTAACAGCAATGCTTTCCCTGTCCTGCCAGCACTGTTAAACTATTCACATTTTTGCTAATTATAGGAAGGTCTCTACTGAAGGAGCACTTGCACTTTGCAAGTAGTGAGGGATTCACTGGCAGAGACTCTCAAATCTGGTTCTGGGTATCTTCAAAGTTTGGCCTACTATCACAGTTACTTTCTATCAACTTGAGTACCATCAACAGCAGCACATGACAGAAAGTTTGACTGAATCCTAGCCAGAAATCCAAGCCTGAGAAATTTCTCTCCCTGTCCCAATTCAAAGTGTCATCTTAAGCCTTATTCAAACAACTTCTCTATCCAGAAAAGGTGTTTATACAGAAAAGACACAACAAAAAGTATTTCCTCTGGGCAAGACGTAGTTATTGACAATGAAAGGCACTTCAGTCACTTGGACCAAAAAATTTTCATTTGTAGCTCTCTCACCTCTCAATACGATGTGAATTAAACAGAATTCAAATCCAGATGTGTAACTTTGGTATAACAATGTATTACTCATTCAGTTAAGTGGTCTGATAGTAGAATTAAAAATAAATCATTTAGTGTTTAAAATAATTATGTAAACGCACATTCCCATCAGAGAAAACAAGAAGACCTGGGTCAAACAACAGCACATTGTATTTCCAAACAATGTGATCAGTAACTTTTGCAGGCTTTTAACAGTATGGAGCATCATTCTTTTTCAAAAAGCTGGTTTCCATTTCTTTGTACCTTCCCAAAGAATATGTGCGTGAACGTGTACCCATATATGCATCCATAACCATGGTGTAATGGCTTAATGACAAGTGATTACAAAACAACACAGTGCATGATGGAGACAGCAGAACAGGCTGGCCAGGGAAGTTGTGGATACCCTATAGCTGGAAATGATTGGATGGAGCTTTGAGCAACCTAATTTGGTGAAAGATGTCCCTGTCCATGGAAGGGGGTGTGGATTAGCCGATCCTCCCTTCCAACCCAAACCATTCTTGTTACTCTGTGAAACACCTGGAAATACCAGAACAGGGAGTCAATTAGGTACAGTTGATTGTTTTCAACAGGAATACTGCACAAGAACAAGACATAATGGGCAGTATTTAGACCACCCACATTTAGACATATTTTAGTTCAAGCTACCTGTGTCACAGGTAGGAAAAGCAGGTTTCTCCACAGACGCATTCAAGACAACCTTGAACGAGTGCCCCTATTCCAGTGCCCCCAGCTGACAGTGGAACAGGACAAAGACACAGCAGTCCATCCTAAGGAAAAGCATTCCCATCCTACCACCTCACTCCTTTTACCTGGTACTCAAGCTAATGTGATTGATCTCTCTTGTAAAGTACTTTCATTACAGACTGTGCAGTACTAAACAGACCAAAAAATTCTCAGGTTGCTAGAGGCCTATGGTAGAAATGCAGCCAGAACCTGAGCTAGCTTTGATATTTTTCTATAACATTTCACAAACACCTTTTAAAATTTACCCATGTAAGAACAGGATAAACTATATTGAAACCTAAATAAGGTAGAGTGAGAATGGAAAAATACATCCATGATCTAAATATATTCCCCCTTGCAAGATTATTTGCTTAAAAGAAGTGAGGAATTTCATAAAGAACCAGGAATCAAGCCTGTAATTGGTAAATAATGTTCTGCCTTTTCTACAATAACAAACCCAGGCTTAACTCTGCTCAGGTTTGAAGTAATTCCACAAAAATATAAATGGTAGTTGCCATCACGCAAAATCACAATTCTTACAGTCCTCAGACATCTGTTAAATGTATTTTTGGTATGCATGAACTGCAGATGTGCAAAGGCCACCAAGTTGCTGATCAACTGCCTATAGAGCTACATGACCATGTTTTTCTGGTTGTGCTCCATGCACAAAGGCATTATTAAAAACAAAACAAAACAAAACAACAAAAACAAATCCAAACCCAACCCCAAAGTAACAACTTCCACCTCCCACAGAAATAAAACAAAACCAACAAACCAAACAAATCCAAACACAAGATTAGGCTCATGCATGAGACTGAGGGGATGTGAAGGAAATGCAGTAACTGTACCAAGTGTAGTGTTACCTCACTCACTTCAAATGCCCAACTACTTTAATTTGAATTCCAGCTGGTTCTCCATCTGCATATTACGACCAGTCCAAAACAGTAATGGTACATTATTGAAAGCATCTCAGTATCTGACAAAGCCATATTTTGGAGGAAAAAAACAAAATAAATTCATTCTGCCAGTCTTCATTTTCCCCTACAGGAGACATGATTTCTTTTTGGCTCCCAATTCAGAAGCTTCTTAAAAAACCTACTTCAGTTCTTGGACTGAACTTTCAAATTCCATGCAGTTTTGCTGAAAATTGAGAGCAAAATCATGTTCATAATCAAAACCAATTTACAGAGTAATAGGGACACTCACACTTAGGTATTAGGCTCTGCAATATTTCTTTAATGCAGTGTTGTACAATACTAATTCTGTAATTACCATAGAATAGAATCATAGAATAGTTAGGGTTGGAAGGGACCTTGAGATCATCTAGTTCCAACCCCCTTGCCAGAAGCAGGGATACCTCACACTAAGCCATGTCACCCAATGCTTCATCCAACCCAGCCTTGAACACTGCCAGGGATGGAACATTCAGTTTCCTTGGGCAACACATTCCAGTGCCTCACCACCCTAACAGGAAAGAACTTTATTCCTTATATCCAATCTAAACCTCTTCTGTTTAAGTTGTAACCCGTTACCCCTTGTCCTGTCACTACAGTCCCTAATGAAGAGTCCCTCCCCAGCACCCTTATAGACCCCCTTCAGATACCGGAAGGCTGCTATGAGGTCTCCATGCAGCCGTCTCTTCTCCAGGCTGAACAGCCCCAACTCTCTCAGCCTGTCTTCATACAGGAGATGCTCCAGTCCCCTGATCATCCTCGTGGCCCTCCTCTGGACTTGTTCCAACAGCTCCATGTCCTTTTTATGTTGAGGACACCAGAACTGCACACAATGCTCCAGGTGAGGTCTCATGAGAGCAGAGTAGAGGGGCAAGATCACCTCCCTCGACCTGCTGGTCACCCTCCTTTTGATGCAGCCCAGGATACGCTTGGCTTTCTGGGCTGTGAGCACATACTGAAGCTGGCTGATGTTCATTTTCTCATCGACCCCCAAGTCCTTCTCCACAGGGCTGCTCTGAATTTCTTCTCTGCCCAACCTGCAGCTGTGCCTGGAATTGCTCCTACCCAGATGTAGGACCTTGCACTTGGCAAGTTGTTTTTCATGTGCCTTAGCATGCCTTGCAGGAGAATCTGCTCCAAGATTTTGTCAGGCACAGAGGTGAGACTACCTGGTCTGTAATCCCTTCGGTTATCATACTATGCTCATGTCATACAAGAAGTTACAGAGTGTTTCAGGTACATGACTATTATTGCCCATCAAGTAAGTGCTGAAATTAAAGCCCTTCACCCTGATTCATCACTGTTCTATATTCTCTAAACTGTTGACCAAGGAAAGTAGGTTTTTCTACTTTAATTGAAGCTAGTGAGATTTACGTGCTGGATTACACTAAACTCTGTAGGAAGTTTTGGGCATTTCATATTATTAAAGCTTATGACCTTCATATATGCACCTCCTTCCCCTAGAAGAATATGTATAAAATATCTTCCATAAATAGGATCACTTTATATTGATTTGCCACGTTTATTTTATATTGCCTACATTGTTACACGTTATGATGGCTGATGTAGCTTAGGCCCCTTTGCAGGACAGGTCCACAAGAGCTAACTAGCTGTTAACTGTCTGAGCAGGAGCTCCTGTTCATCTGCATGGAACAGATGATTCACTGATATTCAGCTGTTTTGATTCGATCTGATTAGGGTGATAATTTTCAGCACTACTTGCATGAACAGAAACGTAACTCTTAACCAGAGCAGGAGCTTGCAAACATGGAACAGGATTCTTCATACCCTTCAAGTTTCATTTATCAGCCTGAGTTGTAGGCTGAAGTCTTCCATACAACCATAACAAGAATTAACAACTAAATTACTTACATTTTATATGTTTCTTTCTAGTTGTTGATAAATATCCAGTCCTTACTGAAACAAGTAATACAAGTTAAACCGAGTTCAGAGATAAAGTTATTATTTTAAAAAACCAAACTAACGAACAAACAAACACCAACATAAAAACAAAACCAAAATTGTAACTTTTGAATACAGATTGTTCCCTGAAAGTTATTACATAAATCTTATGCACCACAGGAACATCAGTACTGGTACAGTAAAAACTGCACCTTTCTGGCGTGCACACATGTGCTCACCCATGCTTGTTTTGGATGGCAAGACATTTATCCCCAGTTGTTTTGTAACATCACCCACGTTCACCAGAACTAGCTAATGTTCACCATGAGTTAGCACAGCACATACCAACAAAGCAGTTGAGTTAAGAGTGCCTGTATTGCAGGACAAAATCTCTAGACAATAATTTTAATGCAGGTAGTAAAGAATGCTGCCCTCAAATTAAATAGCCTGGGGAATTAAACTGGTCAAAGTATAAAAACTTCGACTGACACTTTGTCCTAATAGCAGGATCAGCACTCCCGTCCTGGGGAAGACTTACAGGTTCCTCAGCACCCACAGTGGAAGCCATTTAGTTTTGAATCTCATCTGTAAATGCTTCAGTCAGCAACACAGTGCCCTCTAAGCCATGCTTGTGCACTGGATCTGCTCCTATTTAAACATAAGTGCTGTCTGACACACTATTTCTCCTGTCGTTTTTTAGAAGGAGCAGGAAACAGCAAATGGGTTAGCTTGGTCTTTGGTGGTTGCTTCTGTTTTGGATTGGGATTTTTACTTCTCCCCCACCCCCAATTGCTTGTCTGTTTTGCCAAGTAGAAGTCACAAAATTATAGATGAAACAAAGTTATCCATTACAGTCCTTAAGCAGGATGACCAGAGATTTTAACCAGCTGCAAAAGAAAACTATTAAAACTGTTACATTGTTTCCAGGGGTTCATGTAAACTTGTTTGGTTGGTTTTTGTTGGATTTTTGTTTCTTTTTAAAGCCACACCTTAATTTGCATTAGGAAACTATAACATACCATGTCTTCTTCAGAAAACTCTGAAACAGCCTGTCACACGCAGTGAAGTAGGGTCGGAAAGCTTTTGGGTTATTTCTCTAAATCAGTCTTCTCACCTTTGCATTTAGGCAAAATGCTAAACATATGCCAAAGTTGTAAATTAATTTATTATTTCCCCTGAAGACAAACACTTACTGTCATCCAGGAGAAAGACAATTATTGCAGACAGAAGGCTCCTGTGTTTTCATACAACTGTATCTGATTGAGTGCAGCACAGAAGTAAAGCTTTGGAAATTCAGGAGCTATGCTTAGTGTCTTAGAATGAAAAACAGCATCTGTATCTTGAACAGAAGCAGTGATTTTATCACCTGTGTTTTCCATCGTATTTCTTTTGATCATGAAAAACTAATGGGGCATTGATGTTTATGAAATTGGATTTATCTAAAACCCTAATCTGAATGACGAACCGCATTAAAATGTAAGAAATGTTCATACTGCTTTACAGAGACATACTCAGAGAAACACATACAGGGGTGTACATTTGCCACATTTCACTGGCTTCCATACCCTGTTCGCCTTGTATCTTGTCACTGGTGTACAAAAGCCAGCCTCTCTCTGTAACAGACACACACACACACACACACATAGAGGGAGGTTCAGTACCACCTTGTTTTCAAAGAGACACATTAGTGAAGTCATCCCGAGGAACTCCTTGCTTGCAAAAACACTGGATTCCTGACCAGGCAGTGCAATTGGTGAAAATGCAGTATGAACTAAAGGCACACGTTCACTAGAAAGGAGTCCACGGGGGTGGGCTAGGAGGAAATGAAGAGAGGATTCGTTTCTGCATTATTTACAGCGTCCTTTACACAAAGTAAAGTTGGGTCACTGTTTAGGCTTTAACAAGCAGCTAAAGGTACATCTGCAATTGGTCTTTTCTGCTGCCACTGCAATCTTTGGTTATCCTGCAATATTACAGACATGGAGACCAATAAAAATAATAAAAAACACAACTCGGATATCAAGCTTCATGTTCTTCACATACAGTTTAACACGACATGCTCTTTGTACAGAAAGGCTCACCTACGTGAGCTGAGCCCCAGAATTTGGCTGCCATCCCCATTAGAGGGCATTTGCAGACCATCCTCACGCACAGCGGGCACTGCCTGCACGGCCGCACACCACACGTTCACAGCGCGCCGCTGCCTGCCCTGCCTCTGCTCTGCAGCTCCCTCCTGCACTGCTCCCTTCGGGGAGCATCGCGACCCCCGCCACCGCGGGCACCAGCCTTGCCGAGACCTGCGGGAACTTTCACGCACACAAATGGACCCACTGCCACAGCGCTACCGCACACTGTACTCCGCACTGCTCCGAAGGCGGCTGTGTTAGCAGCACCGCTGCCCACCAATATCCACGCTGCCACGTTATTTATAAAGTGTCATTTTATTTAAGCCTTACCTTGGCTGACTTGCCCTAACTGGTGACAAGGCACTTTAATTTAGAGGAAGCACTGGGGACTTTCCGCGGTGCTGGCGGCACGGCTGCTCCCCGTCCTTAGAAGCACCGGCACCGGCCCGCTCCCGGCACCGGTCCCGCGGCCCTCCCGGCCCGGCCCGGCCCCGCCTCGCCCCGCCCCGCCCCGCCGCTCCTGCAGCGCCGCCGGCCCCCGCCATTGGCTGCGCCTCCCACCCGCCCTGCCCTCCCCTCGCCCCGCTGCATCTCCCCTTCCCCGGCACTTCGGGGCTCGGCTAGCCCCAGCGCTTGGGAGAACGAGCCATGCCCCCAGCCTCACATCCATCCCTCCGTCCGTACCCATCTCATCGGTCCGCACAGGCACAGGCGCATCTTTACCCGAAAGCTCCCTTTCCGTGGTATAGCTGCTGAAGAAGGACGGCTCCGGATGGGCGACAGCTGGCCTGGGAAGGGGGTTCGGAGCCGGGAAGTGGGGCCGAGAAGCAGGGCCGGAGGCAAGAGGGCTGGGCGGGCTGCGGGGAACGCAGGGAAGGGGCGCACCGCCGAAAGCGGGTGGCGCGGCACCGGCGTGGCGAGCCGGCGATAAATTTCCCTCTTTCCGCGCAAAGTCGTCACAGGCTGCTGAGCAGCGAGCTGCCGGCTCGCTGTACAGCAATCCGTACGTTGCAAATCCAACGGTGCCTCTCGGCGCCTCCTTCCAGCCCCGCCGGAGCACAGGAGGTCCCACACTGGCCACCTGCCCCCTGGCAGATCGGCCCCACTCCTTGAAAGATTTCCTGCATTTTAACGCCCCTGTATTTACATTACTACACCTTACACTGTAAGTTGGTGAAGAATTTATGCCCTTTCAGGCTGGTGTGGTTCAAGGCTGATGCAAAAGTAATTCAAAGAGCTGGCCCTCCTGCAACATCTTTGCTGCAAACACACCTTATTTGGAGTTAAGATTAATGGCATTCTTCTGGTTCAGGGTCTCGGTAATGGAACAAGCATGTCAGAGTCTGCTTATCCAGCCTGCTCAGGCAGTGTATTGAAAAGGTAATGAACATCCAAGTGACAGCCCCAGCACATACCCTGCTGGTGCAGAAGTCTGCCTTCTGGCCAGCAGTACAGGTGCTCTGGAATGAGCCCCAGAGCCCTGGCAGGATGGAGGAAAAGAAATCAACTAGTTACCAGTATTATGGGTCAGAAGCAGTACCCAAGGTATAAATTATCTAGGTTGGGAAAGAATAGCTGGAAAGAGTAATTCTACAATTTAACATAACCAGAAGGGAAGCTGTTACACCAGATAAGGTGGAAGAACACTGCTCACTGAGATCACTTGAATCTAAGTCAGAATAAAATATAGTGCTCAGTTTTGAGGAACTTCCCAAACAAAATCACTCTGAGCTGTTCAGCTACACACATTCAAAATGATTTTGCAAGCAGGATAGGGAACTTAAGGCAAGAAGCAGCTAGTTGTTTGAATTTGGGAGATGCAAGCTCTTGGAGAGAATGAAGTAGAAGCTGTTTCAATTTGCTATTTATATGTCCTCTGGCTTACAACTGCAGCACATATGAATCAATGCTCTAATACACAGTCTTCAGAATGTTCTCTCTCCTGCAACTTCTGCTAGGTTTTGCATAGCCCCGGATCCAGATCTCATGATCTGGGGGATGGGTTCCTTTTATCCAGATGCTTTCACAATTTGACTGCACTAGAGGAGAAGCAAATTTTGAATCTCCTTGTCAGGAGACATGTTACATTTCGTAACATGAGGGGAAAAAAAAATGAGAGGGCAAAAAAGGGATGAACCAGCTCCTGTTCCCTTTCATTCTTTGAAGGTCCATACAATTTCACATGGAAAAGAACTCACACCAAGCCACCCTCCAAAGGCGCCCTCCTCACTGTTGAAAGAGGCAAACCAAAAAGTTATCTATCAGCCTACCAACCACTGGATGAAATGCTGCTTAGGTGTAACAACCCAAGAATACAGCTGAAAACAAAACATTTTATTTTGCGTTGGGTTTTTTTTCAGCAATTTTCAGTTCAATTCTGAATATTCACCAGATAATCAGTATATGTCATCATTTGTTTCTGCAATAAGAAGTATGACAAGCAGAGGGAAGTCTTGATTCTCCAAAAAAGCATTTAAAAGGTGAAAATCTATAGAGCTCACTCTTCTTTTGTATATATATATATAATAAATACATGCATATGCATTAATATCTACATATTTCAGAGACTTCTCTTAATTAGGAGAGAGGAACATCAGTGTAAAGAGATTATAACCAGTATTGCAGGCTGATTTGGTACAAAATGGTCACAGATTTTCTTAACAATCCAAAATTATGCCACTTCTCAAGGAAGAAGCTGGCAGTTTAAAAAAAATTAAAAAAAATTAGCCTCGCTGAACTCTGACATTTCTTCTAAGCCTACATTTTAGAACTAAATACTGAGATTTGGTGTTACTGATGTTAGGTTGATCCTTTCGTCAGTTTGAATGCTAAAAGAATCTGAATGTGTCATAGGGAAAAAAAGCTTCATGAAAAGAACCCCAAAAATGAAATTGTTGTCTGGATCTGCAGTAGTATTGCCAAAGGAATTCCAGAGAGATATTGGTATAACCCTTGAAGTCACTGTGTGCATAGGGTTTACCTCAGGAGCCCAGCAAAATTCTAGCAGCATATCAAAACACAGAGCTTTGCCAATCACATTCAGAAAGTTCCCTTCCTAGACTTGAGAACTTGTGACTGTAATTACTGGGGGCATAAAAACAGAAGGGGCTTTTTTTAGTACCTTCCAACTTGTGGACTTGTATGTTAAAAAGCAATACTGATGTGGAGGTGGACTAGTTATGAAGAAGCATATTTAGCTATACCAAAAAAAATAATCAAGATTCTACAGATTTAAAAGAAGAAAGAAAAAAACTACTCTGTATCTGCTGTTGAAATTCTCCTTATTAGATAACAGCTCCAGTTTATCATTTTTAGGATATGCCCGCAAAGTCTTTCTTTGTTGGTGCTTAATATGCTAAATGTGTATTGATCATCTTGCAGGTAACAGCTAGAGAAGTGATCATTCAGCTAACATTCAACCTGTTATAAAAAGACAAAGTGGTTCATTAATACATAAGGTAATGAAAAATCTAGGTCATTTATAAGTTACGAATTTCCTGTACCCTAAATGGCTAATCCTTATCCTTTACTGGGATAAGGATGCTGCCAAGTTCAGTCCAACTCTTCCTTGTTTTTAGGCAAGTGCACTCTAACAGCTGTGGTTGAAGAAAATGAGCACAGTTGTTGCCAAGAACCTCTTCTCACACACTGCGAAGAATTGTACTGGGATTTTTCACGTTCTTGTTCAAAAGCACCAGGGAATATCCCAGTTACCCTCACCACCAGCCCAGCAGCAGCTTTCCAGTCTTATGAACACATAATGTACAAACTGATTCCCTTTTTCTTGGAGTGAAAGGGTAAAAAATGTATTCTACCATTATGTGCCACCGATTTCACAATACATGAAAAAGAATAGCACTGCCACTGAAAATGACTAGCAGTTAATAGTAGCTGCATAACTGCATGTGTTTTCTTTTTTTTCCTTTTAAACTAGATTAAATAATTACTTTTGTTCTCAGCTGCAGTGCAGAAGAACCAGTCCCAGCAATATGTCTGAGAATGATGACACTCTCTCCAATCACTATTTCTCTTATTTGATAAACATTTTTTATTCATAGTTATTACTATTCTTACTACTATATACATAGATGCATTTTCTGCAGTGTTTGCATGTGATCTACTAATGACAGTTCTTTACAAACTATAGTCTAAAAAGGTTTCAGTAAGTGAAGTCAACAGTTTAAAAATAAAGTATGTCAAGTAGGATTTAAAAATAATGTATATAGTTTGGTGATGCCTCACAATTGGACATAACTGAATCACTGCTATTTCTGCATAGAAGAGGACCTAAAAGTAGTAAAACATAAAAAATGTGAAAGTTGATTCTGAAATCAAATGCATTGAGAATATTGTTACTTTCCTATGTTTAGATTTCTAATAGAAAAATATACCAATATTGAATCACAGCAGTCAAATTTTAATTTTTAACCAAAAATGGTTAAATGGTGGGACAGGAATTTGTAACTCTGTCTAGTGGAGGAAAATACAACTAAGTCACACTCATGTTCCTGATGAAGAATTGCAGGTTCTCAGATCCTGCCTACTGTATATTGGTTTGGTTTTTTTTTTTTTCCTTTAGTAATGTAATGTGCACAAATATTCAGAGGGAGTAGGATTAAGCCATGTATATTCTCTAAAAAATTAAAATAGTCAATTAGAAAAAAATAAAATTTTTATACAGATTAGCAAATTCTACACAATACTAATGGCAGAGGGAATGGCAATGCAGCTGATACTGCCTTGGCTCCATCTACACTAAGCATCACTGGAGTATTTTCTAATAAAACAACAGCAGCTGTTCCTAGATATATGATGCCAATAACAGTTGCCAGTCACAGAAAACTTGTGATAATATAATCATTTGCCTTTAGTATTGCATGAAATGACAGGTAAAACATACTGACAGGACTTGGAGAAAACAATGTAATACCTGGCATTTTGCTACCTGTTACCATAAAACTCTGAGCTAATCAGTCCCTCTGCAAACGGAGGAAAGCAAAGAAAATGCATAAAGAGCAACAAAGTGTAGCGTAGTGTTTCAGTCTCTCAGTGTCTGCATCACACCACCAAGGGAAAGATGAGAAAGAAGTCTCAGCTAAAGGCAATGCAGTGATTAACTCAAGACATTAGTTGATCTTTATGCCCATCTGTGTAATTTCTCACTAGCATATATAGTCTACACCATTCAATCAAGCAACTTGCTTAATTGAGATCTTTCCCAGGAAACCAATATAAACCCGTAACTGTATATAATGCAGTGACCACTGTAAAATGGGATGCTTCCTGATAACTATGTAAGGTTTACATGCAATAGGCAGCATTTTTCTAAGTTCAAGAGTGGTAAGGAAAATATTCTGATGTTTCTGAAACTACTACAGGCAAAAGTAATCCTTTTTCACTCGCAACCTGATAGTAAATCCTGACAGGTCAAGATTCTCTCTGGATAGTTGCGAATGGTTATTTAGATACTCTATTTTTATATATCGTATCAGCTGATTACAAAGATTTCTGATTTCAAATGATGAACCTCGTATTTGGTGGAATTTGATGTCTCTTACAGCTGATAATGAGATACTATCTTCTTCCCCACTGTAACAGGAGCTTTAATAATTTTTTTTTTCTTAAAGGCTGGTAAATACCAACAGGCAAAAGCTTCTGGGACATTCTAAAGACATATTTTTGTAATATTATCATAAAAAATATTATTTCTGTGGCACCCTATGTATTTTTTATCTTTACTAAGACAAAGAAATTGCTTCTCCTAGATTCATCAGTAGCAGATCAAAAAAGAGAACCCTAATATGTTACAAGATCATGATGATGATATTTCTATTGAAGTGAGAATATCCTTTCCATTGAATCATAATGCTGAAACATGCTGAAACTATGTTAAGGAAGATATGGGTAATTTTTGATATAGAGTCTCCACTGGAATTCAGGCATCCTCCATGCCTCACCTGTACTGTATGCCATATAAGCTATTCTTTTTTACCACTTCTTGCACTATGCGGATGCATCCAGATATTGTTTCGCGCCTTGAAAAAATGTACAGGATCAATATACTTAAATATAACAATATGTGCTCACTGCTTCATGCCCTGTCAGTGGGCACCACTGGCTTCCTCTTCTTGACCCTCATCCCTTCATTGAGTGTTTATACATGCTGCTAAGACTTACCAAGCCCCTTCTCTTCTCCAGGCCAAGCAGTGCCAGCTCTCTGCTTCACCTGACATGATGGATGTTTCAATCAGTTAATGATCTATATGGCCCTTTGCTGGACTTGCTCCAGTACATGAATATGTGTCTTGTACTGGGGAGCCAAAAACTGGACTTGGCACTCCACATGAGTCTCACCAGGGCTGAGGCAAAGGATGACCTCCCTTGACCTACTGGTCATCCTCTTCCTAAGGCAGGCTGCTCTTGGTCATCTTTGCCACAGGGGACAAACCTGCATTGTATCTGTAGCAATTATATTTTATAGTTATTTATATATATATATTTATATTTTGTAATTATATTGAGCACTAACATAGGACCAAAGTTGAATTTTGAAAATTACTGAACTATTTAGCAGAGTTAAATCACCTACAGCTTGTGGGACAACTGCATTTAGTACACGGTTATAGAGTCAATTGATGTCTAATCCCAGTGCTTCTATTAACTGGATTAACCTAGTTTCTGATTAGATCAGGAAAAAGGATAAATCTGAGTAGGTTTCTGAAAGAGGAAGAAGCTGAGGATAAACTAAATCACTTCCGAATTCTTAGATTGTCAGTATTTTCATTTATAAATGTCAAATGAGAAAACAAGGTTAAAGAACATATAGCGTAATCCCCAAAGGCAGGCTTCATGCACGGGAGCCAATGGGGATTCTTCCCCACTAAGGGCTGCTGTACAGGCATAGTGCTCTTCCTATTCTGCAGTGCCAGGCTTGGTGCTAGTATGACCTCCTCTAGTGTGATTAGTGCAAGTGGGTAATTTTAAGATTTTAGTGAAGTTTTTAAAATCCCAATGGAGATAAATCTCTGGTATCACCAATGTAAATGTTCCCTTTTCCATCGCTGTTGTACTCCTCTGGCCAAGCAATGAGACAATTGAACAAATTGAAACAATAGTCAGAAAACAAACTGATTCTTATTCTCTGTGTTTTCACTTGAAGAAACACACCAGTTCCACATATCAACTACATTCCCATTTGGAAAATGCCATGACTGCCATTTATTTAGATTTTTTTTTTTAAACAACATCTACTGGAATGATGCTCAGGATGTGCTTTTCTTCTGCCATTTACTTATTACTGCTCACTAGAATTCTTTAGAATCAATAAAACTGAAGAATATCACTAGTATGATCTGTTCCATAGGCTAAATAAGCAACAAAAAATAACCTTATGCTAGATGGTGACAAACAATGAAGCAGAGACATATGTTTGTTCTGTTCCCCAAGCATAAACAGAACACAGAGTTTCCCTGACTAATAAATTTACTTTCATTTTAATTAAAACAGAACATTTAGTTACATTTCCTCTGTTCTGTCGAAGAACTAAACATATAAATGGCTAGCAGGGGAAAAAATGACAACATTTTCTTTAGTGCCCCAATTGTATGCATAATCGATTACTACCCATCTGTTTGCTAGAAGGTGTAGGAAAGACACATCATATAAAGCCTTATTTCCATAAAAAGCCTTGCTGAAGCACTTGGCTTTTGGTCCCATATCTTCAAAAATGAAAGGAATCTTTCACAAACCAGAATCTGTCAGTTCTCTTTTGGTATAACGTTAGATAAATTCTTATTGTTTTTATTCTTCTGATTCTTTCCACCATTTAGTCAAAGCTACTGAAGAAAACTACTTTCTCCCTCTGAGAAAACAATCACAATGGTAATTCCATGGATTCTAACCAAGAAGGAACAATTAAGTAACAGAGTCATGTGCAAGACAAGACAGAAGACTCTGGTAGTAAGCCTAATGACTTAGGTTTGATTAATGCGTATGGACCAGGAAGCTACTAGCTTTGCTTTGAGGAATTAAAGAAATGGATTACCAGCCACATCCCTTGGAAGTTTATTCCAATGGTTAATGGCTTCTGTATTTGGCAATCTTCATTTACTGGCTTTCAGTAGTTTTTAAAAACATCTGTTCAATTTACTGATCAAATAAACATTCTGTCCTCTCTTTCAGACTTGTTAGAGATATGTAGATAAACAAGAAATACAAAATAGGACAGGATGCATTCAGCAGTGTTGAATGGAGTGACTGCCATCACTGGGGACATACTCCCCGATAGAGAAGCCTAGACTAGACTAGACTAGACTAGAGTAGAATAGGATATGGTATAATAGAATAGAATAGTTCGGGTTGGAAAGGACCTTCAGATCATCTAGTTCCAACCCCCCTGCCAGAAACAGGGACACCCCACACTAAAACATGCCACCCAAGGCTTTGTCCAACCTGGTCTTAAACACTGCCAGGGATGGAGCACTCACAACTTCCTTGGCCAACCCATTCCAGTGCCTCACCACCCTCACAGGAAAGAACTTTATTCCTTATATCCAATCTAAACTTCCCCTGTTTAAGTTTGAACCCGTTACCCCTTGTCCTGTCACTACAGTCCCTAAAAATTCCCAAATAAAAACTACCTGTCCTTTCACAGACCACTTCTGGTGCCTCCAGGACTACCGTTGGGCAGGAGCACAGATACATACCGCCATGCTCCCGCAGCTCCCTTCTTACATTATAAAGCCATTCCCCCCTTGTCTTATCACTATATGTCCTTGTAAAAATGTCCCTCTCCAGATTTCCGATAGGTCCCTATAAGGTACTTAGGGTTCAGCCTTCTCTTCTCCAGGCTGAACAAGCCCATCTCTCTTAGCCTGTCTCCACAGGAGAGGTGCTCCATCTCTGATCATCTTCATAACCCTCCTCTGGACTTGCTCCAATAGGTCCATAACCTTCTTATGTTGGAGCCCTAGAGCTGGAAACAGTACTGCAGGTGGGATTTCACAAAAGTGGAGTAGAGGGTGGTGGAATCACCTCCCTTGACCTTCTGGTCATGCTTCTTTTGATGCAGCCCAGCATATGTTTGGCTTTCTGGGCTGCAAGTGAACATTTCCGTCTATTTAAAAAAGCAGAGGAATTCCCCAGCAACTAAAAAATGGCGAACAGTGTCCACCCAAAAGAGAATAAGCAAGATCCACAGAGATACAAGGCTGGCAAGCCTCATTTGAATCTCTATCAGATTCATAGTGCAAACCCTTGAAAAGATTTCCAGCATCATGGACAGCAACCACCTCACTTGGAATAGCAACAATTGATTTACCAAGAGAAAATCCTGCATGACCAATTTGTCTTTTATGATGAAACAATCAGATGTAGACCAACAGTGCAGGTGTCTTTTCTTGGCTTTAGCAAGGCTTTAAACTAAGGCTCCAACAGTATCCTTATAGCCGAACTAAGGACTTATGGGTTGGATGGACCACAAGGTAGTGAAAGGCTGATCAGACTATAAGACTTTGGGAACCACACTTCTCAAGAGTTTATACTATACTATTTAACATGTTTGTCATCAACACACACAGTAGGACAGTATACAAGTTGATAGATGATACCACATTGGAGAAAGTAGTTAATGCACTGTAGAGATGGGATCATGTTCAGAGATATTCCAATAAGCTGGGACATGGCCAGTGAGGTGGTTTGCATACTGGAAGATCTGATATACACAGAAAGGCTACATAGGGTGCATCTGTTTTGACTGCAGAAGAGAAAGAAGACACATCAGGGCTCTAAACACAGTCTGCTAGTACCAAAAGGGGAACAGTAGAAGAGACAGAGCCAGGCTCTTCTGGGAGGTACAGAGCAGCAAGATGGGACAGCAGTCACAAATGTCAATAAAGGAAATACCAACTGGACATAAGGAGGCAACTTTTTACAGGCAGCAAGGTAAAGCAGTGGGAGAGGTTGCTCAGAGACATACTATAGTATGATTTTTTTGAAACTGCAAAACTCAACTAGATGTCTTAAAACCAGACCAGTCCTTTCATTTTCCTTTCCTACATTACAATTCTTCAGGTTAGGCACATCCAGTAACTCTGCATTCAAGTGATTCACACTATCAGCCAGTCTTTTATTTCTCATATAGTAAGAAATTCTATTCTCTGTTGGCTGTGCTGAAGACGACCAAGGCAAATTCTTGTCTGCATAGGATCATCAATGAGAAAACAAAAACAGCAGGAACTTGCATTTATTATTAAAGGCGCCAGACACAGCTATACACATGTGATAAGAAAGGTACTGGGTTTACAATATTAATTTTTGGTGTAGCAGAAAAACATGATCCAAACCTGTAACAACATTTCAGATTACATTTGAAAAGGAAGAATTGCAACTGATAAGGAAGAATTAAGCAGATGATATTTGAAGAATTTTTAAACCAGAATTATTTAACAGCAAGTTTTTCAAAGCAATAAGAATTTTGATTATTTCCTTTCAGTCTTTTATAATATAGGGCTATAGTTTACTAATCCTTTCTCAGTCCTCTAAATGCGTCAATAAAATAAAAGTGGAAGTTCATTGCTGTAAATGACAACTTGGTATATAATATGCATTCATGCATCTAATATTTTGCTGCTTGTATTTTAACACTTGCAGTATGTAGAGTGGTTTATGTTCAGATGAATCAAGTTATTACTTGTTAATATTAATTTAATTTAATTTGGTTTTGACCTTACTTGCATGCTACTTTGTACCACATCTAAAAATATTTTTATCTGTGGCATTTAATGGAATCAGTACATCACCATAATCTAAATGAATAGACTAAAACTGATCTCTGCCACTGTCCTGTCCTGCCCCAATGCAATATCACTATTAATAAACAGACATTATTAAATTCCATCACAGACATTATTAAATTTAAGGTTTAATGTCCATGGCCAAGACCTAAGTCCTTTCATATGCCTTTTAATTAATAATGCATATTCTAATTTCATCACTTTTACTGTAGTGCATGTTTTTAAGCCTATGCATTGTAAAAGATTCATACATGTTACTGTGGTTGGAAGATGAACCTCTCTTTAGCTAATATTACACTTACTAACATGTTTCTATTGCTTTTATGAAAATCTAAGTCCAAAGAGCCTGTTAATAATATACATTTTCTAAATTAGTTAGGGGCAACTCAGGCTTTTCTGTTTGGAAACAGCAGAAAGATTTCTCTAAAATACTCTTACTCCTGAAGAGAAGGAAGAAGGATCCAGAAGCAGAAACACTGCTTGAGAACAGCTGCCTTACACAGCTGCCCAAACTTTTCCCAGACCTAGAGGGATCAGATGGAGAATGTGCTAGGTGCAGCACTCAGCTGCACTGGAGTGATCCTGAAGGGCACTGCAAGCCTTGAGAACAGGAATATTACAATTGAATAAAAAGAGACACAAACAGCTAGCACTGCATCCATTACGCCAACTACCACAGTCTAACCCAGGAGCAAGCAAAAGAAGCCCGAATTTCAGTGGCTTATATGTGCAACACAATCATCTGATACATAGAACTTTTCTTCTTTTCTGTTTTTTCTTTTTAACCTTGTCACACCTCTACCTCCAAGCAGCACAAAAGGACAGGGAAATGGACAGCCCTCAGCATCTTTGATGGGCAAGCAAGTGCTGAGGTCTTGCTTTGGGGGGAACCTAACAGAAGGCAAAACTTTCAGACCAGCAAAGGCCAGCTTCAGAACAGATACCTTGGTTTTAAACTGCTGATAGTACTGATAAACATTTATATAAATGGATGACTTTCAAAGTACTGCAGAAGACCAAAACCTTTCAACAAGAACTTCAACAAGAATTAGGAGACAGAATTGGATATTTTTTTTTAAAAAAAAGGTCTAATTTCCTTCACTAAACTCTTCCTTCAAACAAAACCAGTGATGTATAATGCAATGAAATTGTAGACAAAACCATACGCTAGTGCCTGATACAGATAATAGAACTATTTTATTATTAAAGTTACATTCATTTAAGCATTGAGAACATCTTAAATGCAACTAAAGCACAGTAGTAACTGCATAGAAATCCCACCTAAACAGCAAAATCTGCAAATGGAAAAAACAAAAACAAACCAAAAAAACCAAACCACTGAATAATTTTAATAAATTCATTTGGTTTTTAAAAATAAATAATAAATAATAACCCAAGAAACAGGTTTCCTTAGGTATACTCAAGGCAAATGTCAGGTTTATTCTGCAATGGAAAGAAAGCCAATCATCTCTATACTGCAACTGGCACTGATTTTGAATCTGCAATCTCATCTGTCTTCTCTCTTCAGTGTTGTACTGTTATAATGTCTTGTATGTTACATGCCTTATGAAAACAGTATCCCATGCCTTCATTGTTGATACTATCTTACAAGTTACCTAAAACTTTCTAGAATAGACCAAACTGTGAAAAAAAGGTTGATAAATGTTTATTGATGCACAGTATGCTAAAAATTAGGACTATTAAAGTGATGACCTATGTCTGTCTACTGTGATTAAAAACTGTTGATTGACTTGTAAAATGGGCAGTATTTCATTATGACAGGGAAATAGCAACAAATAAGAAGCAATCATGACTGATTATTTTTGGAGAATGAAATCTCATTAATGTTCCAGTCATACCACCATTCTTTGCACACACCAAAGTGACATCCCTTGTGGCTCATATTTCTTGAAAGAAATTTCTGGCTTACCTTAAAATAGAGAAAATGTCTTTATCACATGTTGCAGGTTTCAATACATTTTAAGCACCTATCTATCTTTTCAGCTAGTACATTTTCTGTGAAGAGTAACATGTTGAAGTAATGTTTTGAGTGAAAGGTTCTAGAGATAGAATGATCAAAATGCTCTTAATTGACAATGCTTAAAGGAACAAAATCACACTGGAATTATTACAGAAATTACATTCCTGCCTTGCCAGGTAAGCTGAATATAAATGCCAAAGTTGAAAGATAAAAAAGTTTAGTCCGTGTCAGAGATGTCATCTTCAAAATTTAAGACACTCTCCCCTATGTTTCATAGCTGACAGCTGAAAGATGCACGAACATCAACATTTTGCTCTTCTAGAGGCAGTTTGCAGATAAACCCCCTGAAATCAGTTTCTTTCCTCTGATTAAGAAAGAAGGCAAAATACCCTGTAAAAACTCCAATTATGGACTTCTTATTTCTATATCATCTGTACCTCTATTATCACACTTTCCTTCCTTCTCTCTTCCATCCTTGGTGGCATTGTTTGGTTTATCAGAGTATCTTTGGTATCTCCTGAACTCCACTGCTTAATAGCAAATGTGAGCTTCAATATCAAGTTGTTTAATGGAGCACAGAGTCATGATTTTTACCACTTTAGGGTTATTTTTTGTTTTGGCAATAAAAGGAATTTCTTCTTCACATTCCACTGATTTCAATGCCATTAAAATGCCTTGTGCATTCAATGTACAAGGGACATGTACTTTTGAAGACCGATGCTTTATGAAGTTTTAGATTTGTGATCATAAAACTAGTTTAGCTCCCAGATTCTGTAAAGATTTGTATGTACAGACTAATTACTTTACAATGAACAGCTTCCATGATTACAGTGGGCAAAATTTGGTTTCCATGTACTTTTAGGATCTTTACGTTATTGCTGAGCTGCTTGCAATAATACATGTTTAGAAGTTTATATATATTAGATTTTACAAATGTTATCACATACTTCAACTTTCAGAAACACACCATTATTTCTCAAATAGTTACAATACTGTTTTCTTCTTTAGAAGGAATCCACTGTGATAAAAATGAAAGTATCTGTTGGAATATGTGTATTTCCTGCAATACTAAAAGAATAATAAATACACTCTCCAGCAGCAATCTGGTGATTCTTTAGCAGTCTACACTAGAGATATACTAAAGTAATTTATGTTAAATGTTTTACAAACTCAAGATCAAGTCCTGTAAGGTAATATTACCCTGAGGAGCCTCATAGCACATTCAGTTCTCTGCTAATTTCACTGAAGCTACAGTAAGCAAAAGTTCATGAATTCTTTACTTCAAACCCAAGATTTAAGTCATCTACTTTGAACTGTGTCAACATGATTAATTACATAAACAGCTCATTAGTGGAACCTTTTAAAAATACAAGGATAAAAGGAGTGAGAATGGGGAATTAAATTCTGCTACTGTTAACAACTTTCAGTACTGTTTCTAAACACTACAAATTTACATTACAGTCGATGGTCATCTAGCAGTTGAATCACTACAGAAAAATGGCAATTTGCTAGCAAATTAAAGATAGATGAAACAACACTTATGTCTTCAGCATACCTTTTGGATGTAAAATACTCCTACTGTGGAGACTTATTGTCTGTGTGTGAAAATATTACTATGTTCTGCACATTCTAGGAATAAACAATCATCAGTCAAGGGTATATATGTATTTATCTGACTGCAGAATCAAGAGAAAGATGCCTGGTCACCACAACCCACTAAGATTTTTTAGATACACTCATACAAGTGATTCACTGAAAGATTCAAGTTCACTTCTCTTCATCTCTGTCATAGGCTCTTATGCAAAACAAAATATTAAAGATTTTTTCATCCATCCTAAAATTTAAGCTTGAACTGATGATTTGAACTACGTACTCCCTTCTCTGGTTTTATTACATACAACCAGGGGAAATATTTTTAGAAGTCTCTCTCTGCAATTTCTCTGTCTTTCAAGTTTGTCATATTGTGAGATTGTCCATAACATACATACACACACACACACACACACATATACATATGCATGTCAAAAAAAAAGCTTCTGTTCAGGAAACCACAGAATTAGACCTCTCCATCTCTCAGGATATGATTTTTTTTTATTCTTGTCTCATTTCTAGGGTTGAAACAGAGATCCTGTGATATATTTTTATTTTATTCCCTTGCAAAATTATCCCATACAATTCCCTAGCCTTTCTCATAATGGCTTATTTTTGACAGAAATAGTAAGACCTTATTTCTAAGCCTTTTGTCTGACACTAGCTCTTGCAGAATAGTAGTGTACTCCATATGCCCTTACCATTAGAATTTTACCTGTAACTTTCAGCTTTGATGCATTTAGTAGGTATTAGATAAAGTTAGATTCAGAGTTTTCAGGTATTATTTTTATTCATAATATACCCTTTTTGTCTCTTTTCAATGTCACTTTAAAAATATTTGATTTTTTTTCTCTAAATTTTTATTTTTCATTCTTTCCTATTTGAATTTTCCCCTTTGTTTTCTGTATGGAAAACAAGGATTTCCAAATATTTACTGGTTTTTGGCCATTTCTTTCTTATGATCTTACATTTCTCAATTAAAGTAATTTCTTAAAATGCATCTGCATTGCTGGTACAGTTTTTACCTATTTTGTTTCCTTCCCATGTAAGATTGATATAACACTATCTTATTCCTTGAAGATCAAGCAAACGTCTCTTTTCACTATAAGGGCTGTTTTGGAATAAAAATCATATTTTTAGCTTCTTACGTATGCTCTTTATTTTCAAAGGAATTGGTAGATTAAAAAGTTAAAAGAAAAAGGTTCAGTCCCTTTTCCCTCTTTGTAATTTTTGCTTCAAACAATTATTGCTGAATACTGAGATTCTTTAAAGTTGCCTATCCTGAAAAGGGGAAGAATGTGATTGACAATGTCCCTTTCTACTGCCACAGTAGAGCAGATTCTCTGTGGTCTGTGCAGAGCTTTCTTGAGTATTGATGGTGACCATAAAGTGAACTACTACTTTCATTACACTGCACTTCAAATACAAGATGTATTTTTCAGCTGCATCTTCTCCAATATAAACATAAACCTAAATTTACTTGTGCATTTCTACACAAAGTCGTACATCACATACATGTTTGCAAGATAATGAGTGACAAAACAGCAAGAAAGACTGCTTTCTGGTGTAAGTGTAGGCTAATACAAACATAAACACTTGTGAAATTAGTTTAGGGCTAGTGGTTTTTGGAAAATACTCTGACTGTTTCTCTATCAGAAAACCACATAAAAATTTCCATGAATTCAGAAAACATTATTTTTTCAAGGGAAATAATTGACTGATTAGACAGGAATGATACATATTTGTTTTACAGGAAAGGAAGAATATTTGTTTAGGATGATCTAAGGAGATAGGAACAGGTTAAGTCACCTCATATGAAACATTCTCTAAAACAAACAGAAAAAAGAAGATCCCAGCCTCTTCATTGTATTATTATTTCCATCGCAACTGAACCTGACTGGCCACTCAGGACTGAGTATCTGTTGCCCACTTTATACAGATACAAGAAAAAGGACAAAAATTTTGCTATATAACTAACCATTCCAATTTAAATGGAATAACTGAAGAATGTGCCCTTTGATAGTGTGGCTTGCTTACCCTGTTCTTCAGATGAAAGCATGCAACTCAGATGGTTTGGGGTACTTACTACCACTTAACTCCAAGTATAAGAGTGAAGCTCATCACTTGAAATAAATGGGATTTAAGTATTTCTTTAAATTCTTTGTTGAAAATGTAATTATGTATGTATTTTTTTTTTAAACATACTAGGAAAAAATCAGAAAAGGAAAATAAAAGCCATCTTGAAGAATGTTCTTTATCAAAATGAGTGTTAATTCACAACTAGTTATACATAACAGGAGCTAGATGAAACAGCTAAATGATACAGTGATCAGTAAGATGATACAGTCGTATTTTAATAAGTAGGTTTTGGAAGTTTTCCTGCTTCCAAAGGTCAAGGTTATCTTATCAATGTATACCTATACTGGACAGAAGCTGCAAAGAGGACACAGCCATGCTCTTTTCAGTGGTGCCCACTGCCGGGACCAGGGGTAATCAGCACAAACTGAAACACATGAAGTTCCCTCTGAACAGCAGGAAACATTTTTTTACTGTGAGGGTGACCAAGCATGGACACAAGCTGATCAGAGACGTTGTGTAGTCTGCATCCTTGCAGACACTCAAAAGCGGTCTGGACATGGTCATGGGGAAACGGCTCTAGGTGGCCCTGCTTGACCGGAGGCATTGGACCAGATGACATCCAGAGACCTCAATCCTCCTGTGAAGCTGGGATTCTATTCTTTGATCTACAGCACATTATTTCTGTTTATCCCAAATATGATCCACTCTAATCAGTCTTAATGTTCTATTTATTTAATGAATTTCAGTCATCATATTAAAGACAACCCTCTTCTGTGACAGTTCTATGACCTGTGGTGTGGCCTGTGTCTGTTTTGCCTCCTTGTTCAGCTATTATCTTCTCGCTTTCCCAAGTATGTAAGGTAAGAACTTCAGCAAGTTTTCCACTGTATACTGATAAACCATTACTACTTCCTGACACTCCTCAGCTGTCATGCTTTTCAATGCACTCGCACATCACTGACCCTAGCCAGTCTTTATTCTTTATTAATTCCTCCATTTCCAGCAGTGCTTACCCATCAGTTTCCCTGTAAAATCCGCTCTCTTCTCTCTTTCTTCTCAGGTCACTTGTACATAATAGGAACACCTGAAATTTAATCAAATTAGCATACCAGTTCTAATACTGCAGGTGAAATGCCAGTAGAGGAGGTATTTTATAGTGGGTATCTAACAACATTTCTTGCATGCCCTATTAATTAATTCACTATTGACTGCACTAGGGGCAAGGAGGGCACAGACAAACAAGGCACTTCCTTAAAGCCAAGTAAGTGAAGCATAAGCTTAAACCTGAATGTTGAAAGTGAAACACTAATTTTGAGCTTATTCTCCATATTCTTCCCTCTGCCCTACTGACCTGATATTAGGAAACTCCAGCAAGATGTTTTGAGAAAGAGATATGCCCTCAAAATTTCAGTTTTGCTTCAATGTGCAGGTATTTCCCAGTCTCTTTTTTCAGGACGGTTACCAACTCAATTGACCAAACTGCCAGCAAAAGTTGTCCATTACCTTTTAGTCTTTAATCCACAATCTTTTTCACATGTTCTGTGTCAAATTTTATTCATTTAAAATATTTTATATACAGCTATATGGCTACTGCACTGTGATGGAACAAGGACAGTTTATAAACAATAAACAAGACATAGGATGGAAGGTTAGAAAGGGTTTGCTTATTCAGAAAATCTCCAGCTGCAAATACTCCCTCTTATCCAGCTCTTGAACAATTCAGAGAGTGTGAATTTCACACAATCTGAAAAAAACTTGAAATACAGCACTAGTTCTTCAGGAAAGCTACCCTGTCTTCTAACAGATGGTCAGAATACTTTAACAAGCAAAAACCTCTTACAGTGGAGGAAGTGAAGAAAAGCAAAAAGAACACAGAGATTTGAGGCACTAGAGTAGTCAGCCATATTCCGTATTTCAGTGATGCTGCTGTTATGACTATAGGTTGAAGAGCTGAAACCTGTGGGCTCAAGCTAGTAATCAAAAGCACAATAGAAAAAAACCCCACAAATTAGAACTAGTGCAAACAGGCAATGCAATACCCACTAAATTGCATATTCTGAGCACACTATGGCTGCTTTGTAGATCTGCATTGTCATAGTCCAATAGGAAACATTTGATTTCACAATCTGACCTGCTGTAAACTGCAGACCAGTGAGTGTAGGATGAAGCACAGGAGCCTGAACTCCTGTAAAACAGATCAAAAAGGGAAGAGTTCTGGGATCCATCAGGAGCTTGATAAGTTTATGGCACAGGCAGTTGATTAGCTATGCTTGGGTAACCCATGAGGGTAATCCATATCCTGGGCTGAAGAATGCAACTGTTTATTACTCCCTCAAGGCTTCTTATACAAGATGAGATGAAATAAAATTATCTTCACTTTCTAGCTGTAAATCTGGTTGTTAGCATGATCTTGGCTATATGAGAAAGATACAAAAATGGAAGATTTTCCATGCCATTTTAGAGTATGGTATGGGAACAGTCTATTCCATGCATATTGTGTACAAGAAAACCACAGAAAAAACATATGTCCATGCTCAGAAAAAATGTCTTTCATTGGTTGTGCTTTGGAAACTAATTCTCCTTGATTCCAGCAAATAACTGGCTAAAGCCACGAAGCTTAGACATGTGGCTACAGTGTTCTTACCTAATGAGAGTTGGAAGTGTTTTGATGAGCATGCAGAGGCAGAACGGAGTGATCCTGTTTTTGTCTGGGCTTTTGAAGAATGATTGGAGTAACTCAGACACTTGAGAAGTTCTAAGTCTAGAACGATAAACAGTGCTATCCTAGCCAATCATCTGCAACATTCAATCCAACAAGCCTTTTCAGAAAACAAAAAAGAAAAAAACATGTAGGAAAAATCAAGGAAAAACCTCAAACATTTACACCCCACCCCCCAAAAAACAGCAGACACAAATAACAGATTAATTTATTTTTTTTTAAACACGTTTCATCTTTATGGTAGCAATAGGCTTCATATTTTTCCTACCTTTATTATTGAAATTCATTAATTATCCTGAGAACTGGAATGCATATGTTAGTAATATGGTAATTTTTTACAATCTTCAATCAAGCATAGTTACACTTTTGTCACCAAGACTGAGAGAAACCTTTAATTTTCAGCTATCTTGTCTTTCGATATTGTACCTATATCGAAAAACATGTTGGAATAAATTAACCTCTTCAACTCTCATTTCAGAAGACTTCCTTTTCTCATCTCAGTTAATTCTTTTGCCTTCTTTTTAGAAGTATTGTCTAACTCTCTTCCAATCTTTTTGGCAATTAAACCATCTGAGCTATACACAGTATGATAACAGCAGTCATTCTATGTGTTCACAGACATAAGGTCACTTTCTCTTTTATTTGGTCTCATTCCTACACATTCAAGGGGCAATTCAGTCTTTTTTGCCAAAGTAGGGTAGTGAAAATTCTTTTTGATGCAAGTTTCTGCAATGATTCATTAGCAGTTTACTGAAGGAGCATTTTCAGAAAAAGGGCTGCCATAATAACGAAAAACTGGATCATAAAAGAACTTAATTTTGCAGTATTAAACTTCCTTCTGCCAAATTGCTCCATTTTCATTAGAAGATAGCTTAGAACACCACACTATAAGCTATGCCTTTCCTTCCTCATAATTTACTATATAACCATTGTATATTTCATCTGCATACTCTCCCAGTGTTTATTTGATCTGCAAACTACCATTACAAGATTATGGACTAACCTGAACTATTTAGACTTCCACTAACGGTTATAAAGTTGCTTGACCCTTATGTAGGTTCTGTTTTCTTTTTCCCCTCAGGTAGTCCTGAAGTCACCCTTTTACTGAAAAGCTTTTATTATGTCATTTTTTAATCTGCCTGATATGAGACAACAACTCTATATAAAACAAGATTGCTTGAACCAAAATACTGCTGGTAAAGCAAGTAATTCAGAGAATTTGAGTATGCTGTATAAACTCACACATACATATTAATCAGATGTTTGAAATGGATAGCAGAAAGCCTTCTTTACGAGGACTTAATTTTACACAGATACAGTGGGTTCATACCAGTAACATACATACAACATTTTCTAAACTGCAGTATGACACACAAATGATTTCCTGCAATTTGCATGAGACTAACTAGTCTATACAGATCCTAAAGCTTTCTATACTCTTCCGTCTTTTAAGCATTTAGCTTTGCTCAAAAAATGTTATTAACAACATTCAAAACACTCTTGAAAGACATGGTCTCATGGGCTCCTGTTCTGAATAGCTTTAACTTTAGCTGGTGTTACTTCACGTCCTCTTTTATTACAGATGAACTTTTTCAGTCATTTGAGAAAGAGAAGGCCTGTGCTTCTGTTCACATATGTTCCTGCCTAAAAGAATGTTGTTGTAGTTTGAACCCAGCCAGGCAGCACGTTCACCCACTCAACCCCTCCTTCCTGG